>JAMKCH010022576.1:0-27646 GCA_023653785.1 Ophioderma brevispina | reverse complement strand
TGGTGCAAGATGTGAATGGGGGTTGAGGCCAAGGATCGTAGTGATAACCACCCTTAATATCGAGTCAAAGTGTAAAGATGGGTCACGTTATGGAACACCCACAATTCACTACCCTCCACATTGTAATATTTTTTTGTTGTTACAGCTGACCATTATTGCTATATGGAACTTCAGAACACTAAGAACAGCTTTTCCCCCCCCCCTTCAACACATCCCATATAGGATACCCCAGTCCAAGCTATTAATTTAAGATTAAAAAATGATAATATGCACTCTCCTATTATTACAACAACCACTCTCTGCATAGAATACTGCCACTAAATCCCCTATTGTTTTCATCCGAATAAATTTGGGAAATTAGTTCTAGAAACTTAACTTTCAGCTTTTCACAAATGCAGCCAGCCAGCAGGATGTCCAGTGCCCCTTGAGCATGTTGAGCAGTTGAGAGAGTTCGGCTGAATTTAGAGGGTTTCATGTGCGCATACATTGGTTTGTTAAACAGCAATACTGAGAAAGAACACCTTTGTAGAAGGAGAACACATGAAATTCTCTCAGGAAACAATATCTATTGATTACTACCTACTACCATTTCTTTACTTGTGAGGGGTGCGCCACCTCGATGGATTTTATACAGGTATTCCTGTGTACATGCCACGTTAGCCTAATTGTGTATCCTTAAATCCCTAAATGCCATTTTCCCCCTTTTCAAAAATACGGAGGGGAGACCCTTTTCCTGTGTTTAGAGTGAAAATTGTTGCAAGGTTTTTAACAAGTAAATGTTGGGCTAACCTCCCTGTTTGCGGTGATCGTCAGGTTTGCTAGTCATTTTCAACTCTAGTGACGTAAGGGATAGAGCCCATTGGGGTTCACATCGCATTAAACTAGACGGCAGCAGTTATTGGCTAATGCAGTTGGACCCATGTCGGCGAAAGGTCTATATCACTAATAACTTCTAAACGTCTAATAACCCGGTAGTTTTAAATATATATGCATTAATTCTGAAAACATTCTGTTTTAAAAACTACAAACAAATCATTTGAATGTTTCCTCGTAAATCGCGCAACCAGTAGAATTAAAGGATCAGTAAATATTAAAGTCCCAGGAATGCAAATAAAAAATTGATGTAGTTTGTGTCAAGACTACAAGGACGGACCAGAAAGCATTCAATATTTGGGTGGTGTGACATCAATTAGTGAAACTATTGATTTTTCAGAGAGTAATAGAAAATGCCAGGTGACTGGTGTGAATCTTTCATGACACCTGATACAATCAAATTTTAGTTTCAACTAATGTGTCACTGGTAGTGTATTCTTTGTTCTGGCCTGTTTATTGGGAATGGAATGTCCCTAACGATTTGCAGGATTTAGCATCCTCATTTCTGGTACTTAAAGGGTCATGGCCGAATCGCTAATAGCATCGTCCCAGAAGTGGTTTAAATTTTGGGGATCTAAAGAAAGCTCTACTATTTTTTGCCCTGTAAAACATCTTAGGGCTTAAAAGGACGTTTGATTTGGATTTTATGAGCGAATGGTGCCCATTTTCAGTCGAACCAATATTAATGTTACACAGTACTGGTATGGGGAATTACAAATCGCGTTTTAAGCTCCTCACACATGAAAACGGGTTGAGATATCGACGCGAAATTTTACAGATGGGTTTTGGAGGCGAAGGCCCTTCTTTATCAAGATGAAATCTTTATATACTTAAAATCGGGTCATCCTCTTCTAAGAAAGCTACTATTTTTTGCCCTGAAAATCTTAGGGCTTAAGGACGTTTGATTTTGGATTTATATGAGCGAAAAATGTAGCCCTATTTCCAGTCAGACCAATATTAATGTTACACAGTCTGTATGGAATTACAAATCACGTTTTTTTACTCTCACCACTCAACACGGGTTGTAATAATTCTCGGCGAAATTGTAAAGATGGGGTGTGGGAGCGAAGGCCATCTTTAAATCAAGATGAAATCTTTATATACTTAAAATCGGTTCCTCCGCTTTTTTAATTGCAACAGCAAATTTTAGCTGTTATGTTCTCATCAATTCCAATAATCTGGCAATTTAGTGAATGATAGTGAACGTTAAAAGGAAAAATATCAATTCGTCGCCCAAATCACATACTGTCTGAGATTTAACTACTAGTTTCTCCAGGTATCGACACTGTATTATTTATTAATCTTTCCCTGGAGATGCCAGCGCCAGTTAGTGTTTAAAAAAAACCCATGTGCGCTTGGGCGGATTCGACCGGCGACCTTCGTATTCCATGCACGACACCGACCAACCGACTGAGCCATCCAAAGCAGGCTCGGCAGAAGGAGCGATAGACTCATCCTATGGTGTTAGGTTCGGAAGGGGTCCTTCGCTTTCCGTAGCGGAATAGACTCACACTGTATATTTACCTATACATTATATTTGGTTTTTGAGATTTTTAAACTACTTTTCTCCAGGTAGACAGGATGTATATATATTTATTATCTTATTCCCTGGAGTGGCCAGCGCACGATAGTGGTTGCAAGAAAAAAAAAACCTCATGTGTCGCTTGGCCAGATTCGAACCGTCGACCCTCCGTCATTACAGGCACGCCGCCCAACCGACTGAGCCATCCAGCAGGCGCGCAGAAGAGCGATAGACATCTCTCATATCTGTCTATCGACGAAATTCCCGTTTTCCGAGAAAATCGCCATTTGGAAATTCTCCGGGAGATTTCATGTTTGTACTATGAAGTTAAAGATTACAAACTTTCTAATTTTTGCATGTTATGGAGGAAAACAATTCTGAAGTTTTAAGTTACGTTTTACCCTTGCCTGATTTTGAAAGTGCAATATGATTCCTTCTATAAGCTACAAAGTCATAATTCGTATGTGAAACGCAAAAGTCGTATTTTGCACATACGACGCTAAATGTTTCACACATTCACCGTATATTTTCAAGCTTCAGATAGATCTTAAGAATGGAAAAACGCGTCATGTTCACGCAAGGCAGATACAATGCACATAGATCTGTATTTGAAAAGCGTAAACAGCTGTTTTACGAACAGCGCGGTAATTATACTTCCTATTGAAAGACGTGTAAATGAAACTACGACAGTATGGTGAATCGCGATATGCAGTTTTGAGCTTCAAATTCTTAATTAATATTCTCACTAATTCGGCACTTTCAATATTGTAACTTTGTGGTATGTATAGACCAGTGGCGTAACCGCGGGGGGGGGCAGGTTTGCCCCCGGCCGACTGTGGACCGGGAAAAATTTGCAAAAACATTGCTTAAAGCAGCCGTTTTTAGCCCTACTGACCGGGAAAAATGGCCTATTGACCCCCCTGAGAGGGAAAATTTCCCAAGATTGGGAAATTTGCCCCCTCAAGCGGGTAACCTGTTACCCCCCTGTATAGAAAGATCAGAACATTCATAAGTAAATATACAAATAACACGTCAAAAAGTCAAAAGTCAATAAACAGTATTGATGTGGGCGACGAATTGTCCGGTAATCATTGTAATGACTCTGAGAAAGGCAAGAGAGACAGAGAGAGAGGGAGAGAAGAGAAACAGATTGTTTAAGGAGAAGTTTTATGTGCCACTTACGGACCCTTTGTCTTTCTAATCACACTCTCTTCGTGTTTTGGAGAGTTTAAAAGGATTCTCCAGCTGGGTGTCTCCACCAATCTGGCAAATGACTGTCTTTCCTATCATAAGAGCTGCGCCCGCCACTGTGCACCTGTCTAGGTAAGGCCCGTTTTTGCTCCAGTTCGTTCACAATAGCTTTTCAAATCGTTACGACAAAAGCAGCGTCGACCTTACGTTATGGCGAAAACTGATTTCTAATATAATTAGATTTGTACACACGTTAACGATACGGAGAGTAGTCATTTTTGGATTTCTTCATTCTAACATTCAAATCCTTTTGTCAGAGAAATATTACAACAAGTTAACCTCTCCTTTTATGACTGCAATCCACGACATCTTTCCTCTGTACCCAAGTAAACATGCTTGGGCACGCTCCGGCGGGATGCTGCAGTATTTTAATAATGGGTCACAGGCTGATTTTTTTGTCGAGGTTATGAAAAAACTGAACCGAAGTCACTTTAAAGTAACTATCATTAGCAAGAATAATTGCGGAAGGCTTCAATTTAAAAATAATTTGCTTAAATGGGGGGGGGGGGCACTGCCAAAACGCCAAGTTATACACCATGTCGATAAACACCGATTTTCTTACGGACACACTGGGTAACGTCCATCAGTTCCTTTTCAGGTCAGACTCATACAGCGTGCACAATACACCATTTCCAATAAAAAATCACCCATTTTCCTTTCCTGACGGTACATATCTGGGTAACTCGCATCAGTTTCTTTTCAGGTCAAATCCATAAAGCGGTAACGAGACAATCCCTGTGTTGCAGCTTTTATTGTCCAAAATTAAGAGTTTTTGGTGGCTTTTAACTCTACCAGAACCATAACAAACTAAATTAAAGTTCCTCCTTTCTATTTATCCAAGCTGGTTAATATCCTATTATTTGCCTATCAAACTGGTGAGCTTATAATGAAAAGGTTCTCATTGGACATTTTGGGCATTTTCATCGTCTTTAAGTTTTGGGTCTTGTAAACCACGTTTTCTTTTTGAAAACACTAACCCCCAATTATATATCATTTTAACGCTTATGCAAAATGGCAAATTCCAAATACTATTATCCTTACAAAAACCCAAAATGTCAGGTAGAACATTGTAATTCTCTGCTCACGACTGGTGTCTGTCTGCATGTGTTTGTTCAAGGACTCGCGAGATTACAAAATCTTATACTCATTTTAAATGTAGCATTTTAAAATTTTGCTCTTGATTGATGGAGTATGAGTATGGGCATAAAAGTTTAACACTTTCATTGTGCAATGAAACGTGCAAAAACCAATGGAGGCTTATGCTCACGCATTAGTAATGTGGTGTAACTTATTAACTACTGCAAGTTACCCAGGTGTACGTCAGCGCAGAAGAATGGGTGTTTTAATAAAATTTAGTTATAACCGCGTTTAGCACGAGGAAAATGCGATTTAAAAATAGACATTCAGAAACTGTTCGTGCGTAAAAGACACGTCTAGTCTACGGAGGATTCCTACAGATTTAGGTTATGCTTACTGCAATTCTGCAGAATAATTTTCAATATACACATGCTAGAGCTTGCCATGGTGTTATGCCTTTATTCCGTATTACGGGCCGCTAAATTGATTTCTTTCATCCAAGTCTTACACCAAGGATTACATCCAGATTTATACCTAAATCAAGGAAACTGGTAAAAACTTCTCGTGAATCAGTTGTACATGCATTAATAGGCCTTACATCCAGTATAAACTTTGAATGTGTACTACTCCTGTATAAATTTCAATAGATTAAGTCAAAAATCATAAGACAGGTACCTAAACTAACTCGATCCAAGGCTGAGAATGTCAGATTGTTGTTTTGATGTACGGAAAACAAACAAGAAGATCCGAAGACGGAGCTTCAGCGGTCGGATCCGGCAGAGGTTGATATTGTTCAGACAGCAAGCAACCATCTCAGAAGAGCTGTGAAGGCCAGCTGAGGAAGCAGGTGCCTGGGCAATGAATCAAAGAGCGTGGAGGAAGAAATGTGGATTAAGTGTGCGTGATTTCGAAAGAAACAGATTGAAATATAAAAAGTACTGAATTGTAATGTTTATGATTTTGATTAACGTTGCGCAACAGCAGTTTGTCTTGGTTGCGGAACTACTTATTTCTTTTAATCGATTGTCACACTCCTTCAATGATTGCACTCACTGAAAGAAAAGATCTGGATACTAATTGCTGTAATCAAATATGCCAAATTACATATACATTGTCTTTAAGATCTTTTATGACTGTTTGACTTATTTGATACGCCCTGTATTTTCGCTCATACCACACCCCAACCAAACATCCCCTTGTAGGCCTAAGTTTCACAAGGTAAATGAGAAAAAATAGTAGTTTTCTTCTGAGTAACAAAAATTAGGACTACGCCGGCTAAAAATCTAGGGTTCCTGTGGACGAAGCTATAGGATCGGCTTTAATGGAACTTCTAAAGTTGGCAACTACAGTGTGTCGTGTTGTCTCTAATCTGTCTGTTAGACTTTCAACATGCTGCTAGGCTACACTTGCCCGCAATATTTAGGCCACTCACATAGAATAATTGACGACCTTTACCCAAAACTCAATCTGACAACATTTAATCGAGTCCAACAGAATTATATGAGAATACCTTTAAAAACCACATATCAAAAGTTACTAAAATCAAAGGAGTGCCGAACATATATTTTGAAGGGGGTAAGGTTTAACAGGGTCAAAATTATTGAAAAGCTATCTAAAGGCCCGTCGAAACAGGATGACCAAACGGGTTCGTTACATGTCCAGGATTAAGAAAACAAAACTATCCTAGTACAGAACCCGAAAATACTTAATGTGTTGCACCATCATAATTATTCGTTGCATACCTTGCGAATGCAAAATGTCGGACGGGGGGATCCAGAGTTCTATGGGGGGTGACACTACGGAAATAGCTCTGTAATTCTAATAGAAAGTTCTAACCAAAAGAATATATTTACATTTTAATTATAAGTGGGACAAATGTAACAGTCTACAAACCAGTCCGAATCTCAAAATCGGACCATTCTATGAATTGTACCCAGGATGACCTTGACACTGTTAGGTGCACCCCCCAGAATTCCATTAAAATTTGGGCCAAAAGGTCCACTTTAGATGAATAAGGTTGAACAACCGCTGAAAAATGGTCCAAAATTGTTGACCAGAAAGTCCACTTTTTGGTGATAAAATGTTCAAAAAGTCCCAAAAAAAACAGAAGTAAAAGGTCAAAAATGGTCAACTTTTGCGGACAGGCCGCACCCCCACCCACACCCCCAAAAAAAAAATCCTGCCTCATAGTGCTAGGTTACCGTGCTGAGGGGCTGCACCACGGGGAGAAATATAGGACAAAGTTACCGCTGCCATCATCGCCGTATAAAGATATTGACCCCTGAGGCTTCGTGTATTGTGTGAGTAGCCATTGAATGTACTGAATGACGTATTTTGCCGTCGCAATCTTCTAATTGCTGACGCGATTTGCATTCATTAAATAATGACGACCATCTCAATTTCCAATCTTCGTTATTCTCGTGACAATGATGACGTACTTGAGTTTGGTAATAATTATTTCCTGTGTGTTGTGTATTTCGGGTCATCTCTCAGGGTTGGTAAACCTCCTGTATGTTCTTAGTGGTCTTGTATGTTCTACTCTTGTCGCTGCCCGGATAAGCATCTTTAGACTGTGCGGCGCACTCAGATACGAAGTTTTCCGCCACATCTGTTAATAATTGCCCTGAACGACTAACGAACATAGCCTTCAAGGAAAGTATTCTGAAAAATCTATGGCATTAGCCCGGGCGAGGTCTTAATGTAGCAAAGAGCAAACAACAGGATACATTCGGCTAAAAGCTTATAGCATTTGCCACAATGCAAAATGTATGGTAATTTGGTTTGTTGTGTTTTGTGCTGTGTGTTTTTGTTTGTCTTTTAAAGAGGGGTAAAAGGTTTTATTTACAAACACTTTGATTAATTAAGTTTTGGCTCGGTGGTCTGTCGTACACTTTCATTAAATGTTCTTGTCTACTTTGTGAACAATTTCTGGGTTTGTTTTCACCTGTTGGCATTTTTGTTAGTATACTTATCTTGTGTATACGTTGTATTTGTTAGGAACTATTTGTTTCTATTGTTAAAAGGAAAAACACAAGCTCTACCACAAATAACTGAAACACAAAAGTGGAGATTTTCGTACACCAAGAGCAATATATGAGTACAAGTGTAATGTATTTATGTATTCTTCAAGGATTTATCGTCATTCTCACCGAGAGTGGCGATACATTCTTTATGTCCCTACATCTTACTCTATGAATGTAAACGATGCAAAATTCAATCCCTCAAAAGGAGTGAGACTCTTGTTAAAACCCACTCCAAACAGAGTGGTTTGTATTAAAACAGTAGAACTGAAATATGTCCACCTCGAAAAATAGAGTGACACAGTCACTGTGCAAAAAGAGTGGATTTCCATCGTTGAGGATGTTAATCGAAGGAAACACTTTATGGAGAGAGATAAAACGAAGGACAAAACACCACTCATTTGGCGTGCTTTACAAAGAGTTTCATTCTTTTGTGGGAAGCTGAAATATTCACTCGTTTACATTAGAGAGTAAGTTCTGCTCCCACGCTTTCTTACATTTCCAGGATTAAAAAAAGCTATTAGTACAGAACCCGAAAATATACTGGTTGCACCATCTATAATATTCGTTGCATAATTGGAATGCAAAATGTGACTGGGGGGATACAGGGTCTATGGGAGGTCACAAGTCATAGCTCTGTAATTCTTATATAGAAAGTTCAAACAAAGAATATATTTACATTTACTTATCTAGTGGGACAAATGTAACAGTTTACAACCAGTCCGATCAAAATCGGACCATTCTATGAATTGTACCCCAGGATGACCTTGAACTGTTATGTGCACCCCCCAAAATTCCAAAAAAATGGGCAAAAGGTCCACTTTTAGCTGAATTCTTTGATAAAAAGGTCCAAAATTGTTGACCAGAAAGTCCACTTTTTGGTGATAAAATGTTCAAAAAGTCCAAAAAAAAGGAAGTTAAAAAGGTCAAAAAGGTCCACTTTTGCGGAGTCCCGCACCCCCCCCCCCCAAAAAAAAAAATCCTGCCTCATAGTCATAGGTAAAGTGCTGAGGTGGCTCACCACGTGGAGAATATCGGACAACGTACCGCTGCCTCATCGCCGATAAAGATATTTGACATGAAGGCTTCGGTCTTGTGTAGTAGCCATTGACTGTACTGAATGCGTCTTTTTGCGTCGCAATCTTCTAATTTGTGACGGATTTGCATTCTTAATGGAGACCATCTCAAGTCAATCTTAGTTATTCTGTTAAATGATGACTTGATGTTTTGGTAATTATTTCTGTGTGTTGTTGTATTTGGGTCATCTCTCAGGGCTTGGTAAACCTCCTGTATGTTCTTAGTGTTCTGTACTGTTCTTACTCTTCGTCGATGCCCCGAAGCATTCTTATGTCTGTTGCTGCTCACTCCATATATAAGTTTTCCTCCACATTCCTCGTAATAATTGTTGAACGATAACGAACTCGCCTTCAAGGAAATTATCTCTGAAAATATCTCTGCACTTAGCCCGGGCCGAGCTTAATGTAGCACAGTATGCAACAACCATTAAAATTCGCTAAAAGTATACATTTGCCAATGCAAAATGTATGGTAATTTGTTTGTTTGTTTTTGTGTGTGTGTTTGTTCTGTCTTTTTAAAGAATGGTTAAAATGGTTTAAAACACTTTGATAATTAAGTTTTGGCTCGGTGGTCTGTCGGACACCTTTCATTCTAAATGTTCTTGTCATATTTTGTGAACAATTTCTGGGTTTGTTTTCACTGTTGGCATTTTTGTTAGTATACTACTTGTTGTCTACGTTGTATTTTTGTTAGGATACTATTTGTTGTCTATTGTTTAAAAGAAAAACACAAAGCCTACCACAAATAATCTGAACACAAAAGTGGAGATGCCGTACAAAAGAGCAATATTTATTACATTCTTCATGTATTTATGTCATTCTTCAAGGATTTATGTCATTCTAGCGAGTGGGATAAATCTTTATGTCCATACGATCTTACTCTTTGAATGTAAACGAGTGAAAATTTCAATCCCCAAAAGAGTGAAACTCTTGTAAACCACTCCAAAATGAGTGGTTTGTACTTAAAAAAGAACGAATTTCCACTCGAAAAGAGTGAAATTCACTGCAAAAAGAGTGGATTTCCACTCGTTTGAGGAGTTAATCGAAGGACAACACCTTTAGAGGAGATAAACGAAGGACAAACCACTCATTTTGGAGTGCTTTACAAGAGTTTCATTCTTTTGGGAAGTGAAATATTCACTCGTTTACATTTAGAGAGTAATGTTCTCTCCCACGCTTTCTTATATTCTCCGGTGGATGTAGCGTGGTGGAGCGTAAAATTTCAATTGACACAATTACATTAAATAATTTGGTACCACAAATGGGGGACTGGGTGGTAATGCTGCGCCGAAATACGATTCTTGGAGACTTTGGCCCGAAATCATGCTCCAGGAGCATATATTTTCAACTCGTCTCATAGGGCGCTATTCATTATTATGTGTGCGCTTTATTCTGTTAATGTTTATATTAAAGTATTACAAAAGAACGACTTCCTGCCTGCTCGGATTGCGTGGCGTGTGTCTGTGGGCGCTCGTCTTGTTATCTAAAGGTCGTGGGTTCGAATCCCACTCCAGGAACAAAATTTAGTTTATGATTTTATTTGTATTTTAGAGTTGGAGATTGGAATCATAAAAACATCAGAGTTGGGGATTGAAGTAGAAAAATATTGAAAAGCTGCCTTATGAGATAATAAGACTGGTCATGGTCCTGGAGCATGATTTCGGGCCACAATCTCCGACGTGCCCGAAATACCGGGCTATGCCGAAACGCCCGGTCTTTCGGCAGATGACCTTGCCGTACGGCAGGGGTATCTGCCGAAACGCCCGGTCTTTCGGCAATTATTCATGCCGAAAATGCGGGCTACGTCATTTTTTTTTTTTTTTTTTTTTTTTTTTTTTTTTTTTTTTTTTTTTTTTTTTTTTTTTTTTTTTTTTTTTTTTTTTTTTTTTTTTTTTTTTTTTTTTTTTTTTTTTTTTTTTTTTTTTTTTTTTTTTTTTTTTTGAAATATGTGTTCAGTTGACTCCGCTCGTACGACAGACTAAGACTAGCTTTAAACTAATAATTTTAGGGCCCGTTTATTATTTACGAGGGGGCCGGAGAAATTGAAAGATGTGTTTGGAAAATTGCATAACCACCATTGTAAAGTTACATTGGCCCTATTGCATAGAACTCCTACACCCATCCCACACACACAATTAGGTACATCATATGATGTAGGCCTACTACTGCTGATGCAGATAGGTGCTTGGTTTACTGAATAATAAATTTAACATGACCCCCTCCATCAGAAAAAAAATCACATAGGCCTAACCCCTATTTGTCAAGTAGAAAATCACATAGGTCTAATCCCAATGTTTGTACTTACCGGACCCTAAGTAATACTAATAACAAACCCTAACCTAATTCCTAACCCTAATCTTAACCCTAGGTCCTATAGGCCCTATAACCCCAACCCTAAACCTAACCCGTGTTGCAACCGGCTAATAGCCCTCCTAATCAATAAAGGGGACCTTTACAATGGGATCCATATGTATATTAATGCATACAACGTATACATTGTTTCCGAATTCGGCTACCTTGGTAAACGAACGTGGGAATTCTTCTTCATGGGTATTTGGTGCTTTTTTGTGTGTTGGGCGTTACAAAGAAATCCGTATCTACTCTCACTATTACATACAGGATGTCTCCAAAATGCAAAGGTCTGATTTTTAATGAGTTTCACTGTAGAATTGTCCATAAAATAACGAAAAATTGGACCACGTGCTCTACACATCAACAGCACGTTATTTTCCACTTCCCTTCTCCCCTGCCGAATTGCCCTGGTACTTCGGCATTCTGAGAGGAGGAACTTCGGCAGTCGGGTATTTCGGCACCCGGGTGTTTCGGCACAACAGTAACCACAACCTTCCTTCAGTAGAGGAGGGTTAAATGATTTATGCATAATTGGAATACAGTTCCTGTAATAGCTGTAATATTATAATTAATAACTTGGAAGTATAGATTGCCTACATTATTACAAATTGCATATATACGAATACCTTTCTTTTGTTCTACATTGTTGTATAAATCGATTATATTATTTTCTATACTATTGTATATTCACGGAAGATGAGGTGCGAATAAACTGAACTTGGCCTAGAACGTAAGTGCTAGGAATCTTTGTAATAGATCACCTGTAAAATGGACTACATCAAAACAGGCAAGCTTAATAAACAGCTTTCTTTTTACTATAATTCACCGAATGTAATCGAAATTTTATTAATTTTGAAGGTTTTAAAAAATCATAAACTGTAGCGCCCGTATTGGTCACCAATCCTGGATGTTCAGCTGCCATCTCTGAACCATTCAAGAAGCCATCTTGTCACTGAAATCCACCTGGTCGCCAGAAGACACGAGTTCTAAAAAAGACATATCTCACACGTTAATATGCAAATTTCATAATATTTTGGATAATATAAGCAAATATATTGCATATCATCATATGGTGATTATAAGGTTTTATTCTTTAAATACGTCCGTTTTTGCCGCCATCTTGAATTTCAAGATTCTATCAAGACTGAAATACCAGATGAGAATTTCCAATGGTCAAAGAAATATATCCAATCCTTTCATTTAAACCCTCATGGTACTTGAGCGTGTTTTATTTTTTAA
This sequence comes from Ophioderma brevispina, assembly GCA_023653785.1. Taxonomy (NCBI): domain Eukaryota; kingdom Metazoa; phylum Echinodermata; class Ophiuroidea; order Amphilepidida; family Ophiodermatidae; genus Ophioderma; species Ophioderma brevispina. Next base: position 15,236 of record JAMKCH010022576.1, on the reverse strand, counting down.
TGACGTCTTATCTATTTGCACAAATGATACATTACAAATGCTCAGAAAAATTGGCATAAAGTGACTAGTGTACATCGGAATCCAGTTGGAATTAGAAACATAAATACGAAAAGCCCGCGGGAACATTTAGTATTTGTGACAATACATATGGTAAACTTTCTCTTTAAATTTCATCCTAATAGTTGTAGTCTTCGGATGCTAACGTGTCAGGCAGTAATCAGCTGATGATCGACCAAAACTATCTGTAATTAAAAATATAGAACAAAAAGTTGACCATTCAATGTTGTGCCTGATCTGTAAAAGATGTTCAAATATTTTGACTGGAGTATGCGTTCAAGCAAGACGGGATGGAAGAATTGTGACAAGAAATGGATATCCATAAGAATCATGCTATAGCTATACTTTTGTCGGCCAAAAGTACGGACCGTCGTCAAAGGTTTTACGGAGTGCTAAACGTGCACATCTAGTCAGAGGTTTTTAACATAAATTTGGACCAAATTCATGAAAATGGGGCATATTCACGCATATTTGGTCCCGTTCAGAATTCGTTGGAGCAAGTTACCGGGACAACTTTCTCCCCTTTTGTGTGACGACTTGGAATTTTGCTCAAGTGCACTCCAGATCGATTTCCTGGTTATGCCACTTAACATTTAAACGGGCCAAGTATAACGCCGTAGGTTTAAAGTATTGCATTCACTCTGAAAAAAACCGAAACGATAAAACCCTTTACAAAATCGTTAGAAAGGATCGATAACTCATGAGAAGGCAAATAGTGTATGTTGTATTTCTCATCATATTAAACAACCTTGCAAATTGAATGATAAAGCAAACCAAGCACAATTTGATTTTAATTTTTAAGACTGCTCGAACAAGTGCTAAACGTAAACGGTAATAAGGAAATATTAATTGTCTACAAATCATTCAGTGTAAATGAGTAAAAAAGGGAGAGGGGGAGAGAGGGAGAGAGAGAGAGAGAGAGAGAGAGAGAGAGAGAGAGAGGAAACAAATAATGAATTGAAGAAAGTTTATGTGCCACTTACTGTACACGTTGTCTATTCTATCACATAGCTCTTCATGTTTTGGAGAGTTTAAAAGGATTCTCCAAGCTGGGTTCCACCAATCTGGCAAATGACTGTCTTTCCCAGTCATAAGACCTACGCCCCCTGCTGTGCACCGGTCGAGGTAAGGCCCGTTTTGCTCCAGGTTGCTCACAACGCCGGCCAAATCGTTTAACACAAATGCAGCGTCGACCTGAATTTCATAAATCAGTTAAAGCGAAAACTTATACAATAATGTATTAGATTTGTGAACATGTTAAAGACAAGGAGCGAAACCTCTTGGATTGGATTCCTTACATCCTAATATGCAAATCATTTTCAGAAATATTAAAAAACAATTGTACCTCTCCGTTATTGACTGCATCCAGGACATCTTTCTCCGTACCAAGTAATACTATGCTTGCATCGCTCAGTGGTACGCCCTGCAAGTATATTAATAATGTTCTACATCATTAATAGGCATACATCCAGTATAACTTTGCGTGTATGTATTTAAAATAATTAAGTCAAATCAAATATTGTTACCAAAATGACTCAATTGCAAAGTCCAAGATAAATCGTTTTTTTTTTTGATGTAGAAAACAAGAAGATGAAGAGGAACAACTACCACAACAACAACAAACAGCCGCTGCCATAGAGATTGTATTTCTAGTATACAAAGAGATATTAACAAACATATTTTACAAGCACATGACAAATATTTACCTTAATTATTCTGAACTTTCATATTTGAAGATTGCCACCAATTGGCAAAACTTACATCATTTGGATAAATACGATAATATAGTGGAATTGTTACGCTCATCATACTACATATTGGTTTTCAATCACACACACTTATAAACCCACTTTCTTAAAGAAGAGAATAATTCTTAGTTGGGCATTAGCTCTCAGAGATACAAACAAACGTTTTAAGTCAGTATCTATACAGCGCTGCTTAAACAAAGTCGGGAACACCTCAAGCCCAACATTCATGACCACATTCAGCTTTGATGTATTGAAATTGAAAAAGTATTATTTTTAGGTGATTTGGCTTTTTTATTATTATTTTAAGTATAGTCATATCAGAAGTTCAGATAGATTTGTAGTTGGCCTAGTAGATTTTTTATTTGTTATCGTCTATCACTAAAAGACAGACATGCTCACGTCAATTGTGCCCGCGTACCGCAACAAACACACACTGTCTGATAGCCACCCGTCCAAAAAGGCAATTTTCTTCCCTGTCAGGTTCTGCCAATCGAAGCCCGTCGGATTCCCTTTGGCTACGACGAACAATGCCGGCTCTGCCTTCGTAAAAGGCTCAGTGAATTGAAACGTTCTCAAGCGTGGATAGGTTATAAACCAACCTTCAGTAATTTTGTAAATATATAGGAAAAATGCATAGAGGTCAACAGTTTAGCAACAACATGCTATACGATAGCTCAACTAATTTTAACAACAACAATAAACAACAACAATAATATTTACAATTATAACGATAGCGATTCTGATGATTTTGTTGTCGAATATGAAATATTAAGACGTCATCATGATCATCATCATGATCATCATCATGATCATCATCATCATGATCATGATCATGATGATGATGATCATCATCATCATCATCATCGTCGTCGTCGTCGTCGCCATCGTCATCGACATCATAATCATCACGTTTTGTTCTCGGCAGTATGTGTGTTGTGTTAAATACACCAGCAAAATGTGTACGCTTCAAAAATATTATCGATAACAATACTACATCATTTGAAGTACTTTCAATCTTAGATTCTCTTAGGTTTTAATTATATTTCAGCAACTGAAGACAGGGACGTGCGGAAATTCAGAAGCTGGATAAAGTGTAATTTATTTACTTTTACGATCTTACGATCCATATACAGTGTAGTCCAAATAGTATTCAAAGTATTGTTTTATTTCATGGAATGATTGAGGGATGGGCGATAAAGACAATCTGTGGCGATTTGGAAACATTTTGTAAACATTTTGTAAAAGTGTGACTACATTACAGGGTACTAATTTGGATACCATTGGATACCATAAGTTGGATATCATAAGTTGAAAAGGCCCTGTCTGGACCAGTAATTTGAAAACGCCTGCTTAACCCTCGTCTACCTGAGCCATTTTTTGTAACAAAACTCCCGAAGGGGGGGAGGGGTGGTTACCCCCTGTGATTTTCGTTACTGAACACCCGATTCCTGTAAATTTGGTACCAAAGGATAGCTTAGAGTTTCTTCTTTCCATTGGTACCAAAATAAGTACCAAAATCCCCATTATGACGTCACCATGACGTCATATGTTGAGAAAAGTTCGAAAATACTGCAGGGTGGAAAATTGATAATTTTAGCGACTCAAACACCTTATTATAGCTCTAAAATGCTGTCATTATATAAAACTACTCATTCCCCATCAAGTAGAGTCAAAAGCCGCATGAAAATCTGATTTTTCCTAACCTTTTTGACGAAATATTGAATTTTTCACTGTGTGTGGCTATGGAAATTGACAGTTTTGCTGACATGCGAACTTTATGACGTCACTGTGACGTAATGCTAGGCATGTTGGTACTTATTTTGGTATCAATAGAAAGAGGAGGACCATAGCTATCTATTGATACCAAAATCAAGTGTCTGTGATGTTCCTGTGTTACGTTAGGCATGTTGGTACTTCTCTTGTTGTATCTTACCTATACCCCGGTGGATGTTTGTTTTTGGATTAAAAGGAGCGGAACATGTCAATTGACAATTACATTAAACAATTTGCCACCAAAAAGGGAGTTTTAGCAAGCCGGAGAAAAAACCTGAAGGAGGGGGTGGTAACCACCCCCCCCCCCCTTCGGTAGACGAGGGTTAAGTTTTTAGAACGGCAATTGATGGCGAATTCAACTGATCATCTTACTCAATGTGATAACCTTTATAAAATATCCTGATTTGTCTTGGTTTGTTTTGAATGGTGACGATACCTTGGGCTGCATCATACCAGCCTGCCATTAGACCATGTCCTCCAAGGCCATTACTCCAGCTGTCGGCGTATCTATCCCTAACCAACTGACAGTTCTTACCGGCTATTTGACAGACTGCAAAGAATAAGGAGGAATTTCTTGAATCATTTTTCTCAGTGGAATTCCACCAGATTCATCCATCTATCGTCAAAGCTTAAAAGTAACACAGCGTCCACGCATTATTGGTTTCGTTCTCGATGGCGTTTTTAAATTTTTAACTTCCCGAGCGACAAAGTTTTCCTGATATTTGATTAAAAATGGAGATACTTCGCGGAATTCCTTTTAAAGACAAACTTATCTATACAAACTGTCTAAAAAAACAATATACAACCAAAGATTGTTTTTTGTCAAAATTTTAAGTTCATCTCATGTGGAAGTTAACTGACTCTTTTTCAGGAATGTTTCAGTTTTCATAAGATTTTTAGTTGGTGTAATTTGGGGGTATGGTTCAAGAGTTATGGCCAATTATCTAAGGCACTTGAAAACCACGTGGTTTCAAGTGGCCTATATGATATCAAACAAATATCATTTGTGAAATCAAACTTCCAGACATTTTTTTTTTATTGAAAATTAAAATTAAAAAAAGGTATAAAGTGCTGCTCCTTGTGAAATAACATAATCTATAAGTCTATAATATCACAATCGCCAATAAATACTGTAGCATTGGAAAATTAAATGCCAAACAGTCTTGTTGTTCGGCTTTACTCCAGTTTTCAGCAAAAGGAAGAACCAGTTTTAAAACACAATTCGGGAAAGTAATTGAGGCCTTTGAACCAAACCAGGCCTTTCCTTTATTATTGCTTTTGTCAATGAGACAGAACCAAAGGGATATTGCTTCAACAAAATTGAGAATTCAAAATTAAATATCTGCCTTTAAGCATTTCAAAGCATAAAAGTAAACTTGAATAAGTGCCATAAATTATTTTAAGTCTTTTGTGTCTTCGTTCTCTATTCAAGCATAAAACTGATATGACCATACATTTTGGTAAATAAAAGTCACATACCATGTTCGATGACGTCAATGTTAAATCCTTTTATTTGTCCAGATTCTTCATCGCTTAAAAGAGACAAAGAGAATATCTCAGACACATTCCTGAAAAATACCCTATTACAACTTCAGGTAGCAATAACACCCGTAAACTATGGTGCAATTACTGTAAGATTGAAATATGGATACTCTCATCTGTAGCCAGCAGTTCGTCGCCTTTTTCCATTTCGACGTTCTTGGAAGATGCCAAAGATAAGCTTTCCTTTATTTGGCAATTATTAATATTCATTTGGCAATGGACGCGACGCGCTTCAAAGTTCTGTTTTATCGTAACCTTTCTAATCTATCTAGCAGGTATTTGAACATTTCGGCGTGTTTCTTATACTCACAGGTAGTTGTTTGCAGAGTCGTAGTAATCAGTTGTAATCGTCCATACTTTCTCGTCATACCTGACATCTTCAGAATGGTATGCTTCCTCTTGTATTCCTTCCGGACCTGCGTTAAATGTTATTTTTTAACCAATATTACTATTGTTCATAATATTGTGAAACAAATTTAGCTTATTATTAATATTTCTCTTTAGGAGAGAACATAACAGACATTTTGCTCTCGTACCTGAAGGTGCATGGGTGAACACGACCATGCATAATTCTTTATTGTTGTTCCTGGAGTTCTGGAATGGGTCCCTAAATATAACTTTTTTCTTCCCCAAAGATGACTTTCCTGTTTCACTACTTTATACATGAGAATGACACTCCGTTAACCTTTTCTAGACGGGTTGGATACGACCAATCGTCGGAGTACCTAATGACAAATTGGAAACAGCTTTGCTTTGTAAACCTAGTCCTGGTCTAGTTCTCCCCTGGGGTGCACACACTTCCATTTTGCGGAAGTGACACATATATACGCTGGTAAGCCCCTTTTCAGCATCGTTGTCACCCAAAGACCCCATATGTTTTTTTTTTATATCTCACCCATATTTTTTGATACTTTAACCATTGTCACCCAACGACCAATATTGTTTAGAAACTTTTGCAAACATCCCACCCAAAGAACCCATTTTGGGGAAATTTGTGCAAATTGTCGAAAAAAAAAACATTTTGGGGAATTTTGCTGTCTATCGCCAAAAGACCCCAATTTGTTTCAGTCCTCTGTCACCGAATGAGTTTGAAAGCGACAACCTTAGACCCATATTCATTTCATATGTGAGTCCCCCCGGGGAGGTGAATTCAAAACACTTTAACCTGAACCTTTCACTGAAAATAAACCTTACGCTAGCGAGTAGCTGCTGGTTAAAGCCAGAAGTCTTACAGGGCAGCTATAAAAGCAATCATGATCAATTACACTATGGACAGTATTCCATACAGACTAGGATTATCAATTATTTACCGGTTTCATCCAACACACCTATTTTGACTTCTACCGGCTCTGGTTTGTCACCAATATACGTAACCACTGTTAGCAATAGTAGCAGGGGACTGTAGTGAAAGAGGGCGCGCTTCCGGATAAAAATTGTGAATTTTTGATACAAGTACTCTTAGGCATTGATATCCATAAAATTGATGGAAGCAACTTGCCAACCACCTTAATGGCCCCAGCTGGGGTTTCAAGGTTATTCAAAGGGATCAACACTTTAAAAATGTTCTGAATATGTACAAAGCAGACCACAGTGTTGTGTATGGTCCACAAAGGATTCCAAAAAAGGATAGTTTACACTATCTATGGGCTTATAGTTCCGGAGTTAATGGAGTAAAACTGTAAAAATGGTGAAACAGTCAATCTTAGGTGTTGTCATGGTCAAAAGTTTTTAAAAGTTGCTTGTTCGGTTAATATGTGGTGTAAATTGTTCCCTAGCTTAAGGATTGAAATAGAATAGTTTGCTTATTGTGTATGCTTAGTTTCACGGTTATCAACAAAATAGGTCACAGTCAATAGGGAATCCATTAATGGCTGCCAATAGTTGTGAATTTAGTAGCCCCATTTTGGTTAATACCAGGACACGTAAGATGGTCAAAAACTATTCCTTTATTTCCTTCAGAGCTTCAACCCAACAATTTGGACCATTATTTTACAAAAAAAATTGGAGCAACTTTTAATTTTTGACCCTGTACAAACCAAATCGACTCTTTTTCACCATTGTTCCAGGTTGTACCACTATTCCTAAACTATGAAGTCACAGGTAATAAACTATACCTTTTTGAAATCCGTGTAACCAGACAGACATCATGGTGATGCTTTTTCAACACACAATCGGAACATTTTTAAAAAAATTACCCCTGTGTAACCTTGAAATCCAAGCTGGGGGCATGAAAGGGGTGTGGCAAGTGCTTCATCAATTTTTTTGATTATCAATGTATAAAGTACTTGTGTTACCAAATTCACATTTGCTCGGATTTGCACATCACATACGATTGATTCACTACAGTCCCCCACTATAGCGTTCCTCCTGCAATAGCCCCCACAGCAGCTACAACCACAAGAAACCAGACATACCAGTCCGCCATTAAATTGTTCTGATGTCATCATCGCCATGATAGTCTTTTTCTTCAAATGGTGGTTCATAATGCGCCTTCGAAATAATAACTTCAATGTGGAAAAAATAAAGCGGAAAATACACTTTGACAAAAGCGTGATTTTTTTTATCCTTAACCGACAACAATAACCTACCAATTCACATTAAAATAAAACAACGTTCGGCCAGGTGAAGGGGAATCGAAGATCTGTTGACGTGCAGAATCAATTTTGACGATGTTTAACCATTAAAATTTGCAGTCACAATTTACCATGGATGACCTCTCTATCTTTCTTGGCCTCATCGCTCATTAAAAATCATTTGAAAAAATAAAAGGAACGTGATCAGTTTCTGGAGGAGTTGAATGAAAAAAAATAGGAAAATAACAACATTATTGACAAAATTTCGAGGGAAGAAAAATACTTACGTATGTTTAATTTTAAATCTTTCAAGGGGATGGTGACAAGAGGATGTTAATAATTATAGGCTAATCTAGGTGCTCCAATTATTTCCAAAAGTATTATGAACTAGTGTTGGTTCATATCAATTGTACAATATTTACTGGTTAAGGTCTCTAAATTCTTCTACACCATTCTACAACAACAACTCTTCTTGATGTTCTGATCAATTTGAAAAACAACATGAATTCACAGGCAAAGCTACCGGTGCACTATTCATTGACCTCAAAAAGCCTTGGATACTGTCAATAATAATCTTCTACTTCGTAAACTTCGAAGTTATGGTATCACTGGCAATTCTTTGCATTGGTTTTCTTCATATCTTTGTGGTAGAACACAAGCGGTGTGTATCAATTCTACTTTATCTGATATTAAAAATATTGATATTGGAATTCCACAGGGGTCAATTTTAGGGCCATTATTATTTATTATTTATGTAAATTCTCTTCCTGATAGTATCAGTTGTAAGTGCGTTATGTATGCTGATGACACTACATTACTCTTTACTGCATCAGATCCAACAACTCTTCAGTTGGATATGAATGATAATTTGTCTAAGAGTGCCAGTGCAGTTTGAAAACAACCAACTGACTTTGAACATAAAGAAAACCAAATTCATGATCTTTGGAACAAAAAATGTAGTTAATAAATTTAGTGATATTAATCTGATGTACGATAATGCAGATATTGAAAGAGTTGACAAATTTAAGTACTTAGGTGTTGTCTTTGACCCACTTTTATCTTGGTGTGAGCATGTTGATTATATATCATCAATTATTTCAAAACGCATTGGTGTTATTCGTAGAGTTAAGTTTTATCTTCCTTCAAACACCCTTAATATGTTAGCCAATGCTTTAGTTTTTCCACATTTTGACTATTGCAGTCCAATTTGGTCTAACTGCAAAATTGAATATTCTAACTCTCTTCAAATTCTGCAAAACAAGCTTGCTCGTGTTCTTTTATCTGCTGATATTAGAACCTCAATTAATGACTTGATGACTACTTTAAACTGGGATAAACTGGACAAAAGATGGCAAATCAGCTTCTTTTGGTTGTTTTCAAATGTCTTGAAAATTATGCCCCATCTTATCTTTCATCTCAGTTTATGTATATTTCTGATGTTCATTCCAAGAATACCCGTAGTCAATCTTCCAACACTCTTGTTATTCCACCCTTACATAATACCAGGCAAGCGTACACTTATTTTTAGACGGAGTACAATTTGGAACAGCCTCCCGACTGATGTAAGGTGCAATTTATTTTCTATGAACATAAATACTTTCAAATCTCATGTTCTATAGTGAGTTCTGTTATATTTTGTCCTCTTATTGATTTTGAAATTACTATTCAAATGTATTATTTTGTATTTTGCATGGCTTTTGTATATTTACGTATTCGTCAGGGTCTCATAGAAGACCAGTTTTTTGAAACTGAACCGAGTAACCCTGAATAAATAAAGATTTACTACTACTACTACTACGTATTGTTTAATTTTGTAGGCATCAGAACTGCCGAGCATGCTTATTTAAAAAAAAAGGTCTTACATATAATTCTTAACATTATGAATGGGTTTTACACCATTAAGAAACCACTTAATTTAATATAAACATAGACATACGTCAATCATTATTTTGTGCAGTGATATTTAAATGGAAATCATTGGACAGAGCATAAATCGGACTGCCTGGTTCAATTGAATGTAACTCGGCCTATACACAGATGGGAATGATCGTTCCACCAAAGTAAAGCTGATACTACAACCTTTCTGTTGATACCATAAATTGTGAGGAGTGTTTTGTCATTTTCAGACCGCAAGCCTGGCCTGCCAGATATACACAAGTATGATGGCAATTACCTTGTTGTAGGTAAGCAGCGTAAAGACAACAGGCCCAGTTAATAGACTTAATGATGACCTTCAATTACTCGGTCATGAACATTTTCTGATCAAAACACAACACCAAGGTTTCTGATTGCCGAGGACTGGAGAGTGGGGAACATCCACAGTAACCTATATATTGGCGAAACGCCAACGTCGTCCCAATCTATAAGAAGGGGGCTAGAACGAATCCAGCCAACTATCGCCCAGTATCACTCACATCCATCCCATGTAAACTACTTGAGCACATCATACATCACCATGTCATGAATCACCTTGACCAATATCATATCCTAACCAACTGTCAACATGGTTTTCGCCGAGGGAGATCCTGTGATACTCAACTTGCTGGCCTCGTAGATGATCTTGCAAAAACCCTTGATAAAAAAAGCCAGGTAGATATGGTGATCCTAGATTTCAGCAAGGCGTTTGACACTGTCCCCCATCAACGGCTCTTATCCAAGTTAAGGAACATTGGCATTAACAGCAGCCTCTTGGAATGGATTAAGACCTTTCTTACCTCCCGACATCAGAGAGTCTTACTTGAGGGAGAATCTTCACCTGAGTCACCAGTCACCTCCGGTGTTCCCAGGGGACAGTGTTGGACCCTTGCTGTTTCTACTCTACATCGATGATCTTCCGGATACAGTATCATCGAAAGTAAGACTCTTTGCAGATGATTGCATCATATATAGAGAAATAAAATCCTCTCAAGATAGCGAAGATCTCCAGAAGGATATCGACTCACTTTGCGCATGGAGTATACATGGCAGATATCCTTAAACGCTTCAAAATGTTACTCTATGCATGTTACTCATAAAACTAAGCCAATCACAAGGGATTATAATATGAACGGGAAGATTCTCCAACAGTCGCGCACCATCCATACATAGGAGTAGAAATCAGCAATGACCTGAGCTGGGCACAACACATCAGCCAAACAGTAAACAAAGCAAACAAATGCTTGGGCTTCTGCGAAGAAACATCCATTCCTGTAGCAAAGATGTCAAGGAAACCGCGTATAAAACTCTTGTCCGCTCTAACCTTGAGAACTGTGGAGCTATCTGAGATCCATATTACAAAAACAACAAGATGACACTGGAGAAAGTACAACGTCGTGCAGCCCACTTTGTTCTTAACAACTATAATAACAGGGAGAGCGTCACAAACATGCTAACAGACCTCTAGTGGGAATCATTAGAAGAACGTCGTACCAGGCTCCAACTTACCACCATTTACAAAGAAGTGCACAACATCACGCCTTCAAATATTCAGCTTAAGAGTAAATACATCAGGACAACTAGACAGAACGTAGGCCCGTACATCATTGACCAACCACCAATCAACAAATCTAGCTACCAGTATTCACTTTACCCACGAACAGCTAGAGAATGGACCATGTTACCATGAACCCATCCGTGCAGCAACCAGATACTAAAGTTTATCTAATCTTACGCCTTGTCAAGACCAGACAGGACAATAAATTTACAACTTTAGTTGCAAAAGCGCACTTTAAAATTTAGGTCATTAACCTTCCACACTGACCTGTGCGTGATAACCGACAGCTGTAGGTGTTTGCACAGTAACAGGCAGAAGCAGAAATAACGACCCTGATGGTAGTGTCTTTGAGGTGTCTGATGTGACAGGATGAACATGCATTTAGTTTCAGTTTGTTACAGCGCATCCACTCACTGATTTCATCGATACAAAGGGATAACCTGTCAACAACATGTTTGGCATCACCATCAATCTCGGGATCAAAATGTTAAATATAGCTGCACAAATTTTCGATCAAAAGCATTCTCGATTATTTCTCATAAAATATTTTGCCTGTAATTCTCGTCAAGCTTCTCCTAAGTTGTATGGTTGAATACTTTTGGATTAAACTCTTACAAATGTTTTTTTTTAACCAATGATTACATGGAGGAATTATTTCAATGTAGCTTCAGATTTATCAAACGACGTTGAAAAAATATAGAGATCTACCGGCGAGCAAAGCGAGCCAAAAGAAAGACTGCAAACTGAAAATATTCCTCCCCCACCACTTTATAATTCTGGGTATGCCATTGTCTGATCTGACATAGTCCCAAAAGTTTGGGTAAGGCGAGTTTGCAGAGTACCTCAACTGCTACCACAACAGAATTATCACCAGATGGCCTGAGGCCGATGGAGAAGTAGAAAGATTTATGAGGACCATCAAGAAAGCTGTTCGCACGGCACAAGCTGAAGGTAGACCTTGGCGTCAATAACTCTGGAAATGTGTTCGCAGCTACAGAACACCTCCTCATACGCCACAACAGTATCCCCGGCGGACGCTGAGCACTTTATGCTCGTAGTATTCGTACCACCTTGCCACAGCTACAACCAACACAAGTGAATAGAGAACAACTAGATGAGATCATCAGAATAAATGATGAGAAAGCTAAAGAACATCAAAAGTCTTATGCAGACACAAAACGTCATGTGAAACAGTCTGACATCAGAGTAGGAGACAAAGTTCTTGTCAAGAACGAAGAAAGTGGAAAACTGGTCACACCTTACAATGTGTCCCCCTATACTGTTACAGAAAGAAAAGGCTCCCAAGTGACTGTAGAAAGAGCTGGTCACCGCATGACAAGAAATGTGTCTCAACTGAAAAAGTACAAAACACAACTTGAAGCAGTAGAGTTGTACGGTAGCGATGAGGATTCTGACATCGATGAAGTCGAAGAACCAGAACAGGTGGTTATTCATCAACAGCGTCCACATCGTCATCGTAGATCACCATCTTACCTCAATGACTATGACACCACTTAAGTTGAAGTATGCATACAGGTGTAACAAAGAACAGTTGAACAGTCTAAATAAGAAACCACACAAATACTGTTGTACGGTATTTGAAGTTTATTGACACGTGATTTACAAGTAAACTCACAAGTGATTTTAGTGATATAATTCAAACTGTTTGATCTTCATACAAATATTGAACGCCTAACTACACCTTTCAAATAAAAGAGGGAAGGGATGTAGTATCCCAAATGTTACACTTATACACAACGTGGCATCACTTACATACGCCTATCAACCGGCAACCCTCTCACTCGGCACTTCTTCTACTAATCGGCTAAATGAATAAACCGATCATTTAATGTGTTCACAAAGCAAATCTCAGGAGTCCGTTTATAAAACCCGAATATTATATCTACATTAAAGGGACTTGTTCCGATTTATGTCTACAGTGTTCTCTACTTGATATGAGAGCCTGCCACTTGCACATATGCCCCATCAAGTACCGTGGTAAACAAACTTGCGATTTTGATGGTAGAAGCAATAATGCATATTGCAAAGCCCTATTCAATACTGTGCTACTGTCCATTCAATTAGCTTAGACCCTCGGTTTTTAATTAATATTAGAGAAGGTAGAGGTGTCGGGGAAAAATCGTAGAAGAATGTTTGTATTCACGAAATTACCCAACAGGATTTTTGAATTTCAAAACATATGGATGGAATTTTACCTACAAATTAATTGAAATTTAACCCTTTTCTCTCAAATTTGCAAATGATCTGTCCAACGTCTGGTACCATTAACAAATGACGTGTGAGGTGGTCTTTGGTATTATACATACGAGGTAGGAAGCGACTATCGATGTAGCGATATACCCACTGCGATCAATAGAGGTCTTCCACCTTTTGGATTAGCGGCCATCTTGCCGGGAATGGTAAAGTCCATTCCAAATTTCTGGAGACTTTCTAAATCTAAAGAACGACATCCATGTTGGATATGTATGCATAAAAGTATGGGTCACACTTTGAATAGCACAAGTGCTTAAATGTATTAAATTGACCTGAATGAGGAATACTACGGAAACTAACACCTTTTGTTATAGGTTATGCATGAGTGAGGTGAAAGACATCTATAGGCGGACCAGAAGACCTTGGTTGGACAGTGACCTGCACATATTGTGTCATCTTCTCTTAAAAGGACATAATACAAAGAATGTATTGTATTTGTATTTCTTTGAAAGTTTGAAGCGGAAATATAAAATAGACGGTTTTTCCCCAACGGGGTATCAATAAAAACGCAACAAAACTTCTTTCCAATTTTATGGTAATTGTGTAAAATTATTCCATCTTAAAGCCACAAATCCCCTCTTTCCAATGATAGGTAATTTATTCATGTGCGGTCATCATGGATAACCGATTAATCATTGTTTTTGCACAATGGGACAAAGTCAGCTTGGGACCAAGTTTCAATACAAATCCCATTCACTTGCATGACTGAGGTGAGAAGAGAGGGAAAATTGAATAGGATTTGTGTTAGCATTACTTGAAACTTGGTCCCAAGCTCCCTTTGTCCCATTGTGCAAAAACAATGATTACTCGGTTACCATGACCGCACATGAACAAATTACCTTTCGTTTGAAAAAGGAGATATGTGGCTTTAAGATGGCCTTAATTATTTGATTAATTTTTACACATTACCACCAAAGTGGGGCAGAAGTTTGTTGTCATTTTAATTATACGCCCTGATAAACATTGTTTTTTTTTGTTTTGTTCGTGATATCGGTCAATGTCTCTTACTGTCAAAGAGCGATGCAACGTTGTACACACTAATCTTTTAAATGGACCATTCCTGAAAAAGTTTATACTCATTACGAATATTCGGCTGGTTCCGATTCCTTGCCGATTGATGGCCAAAAATCGCAAAAATTTAATACAATTGGGTGTGAAGAAATACTTTTCAGCACGCACCTTCAAACTCTTGTGGGTAATTAGATAAATACCAACTTTTCTTTCAGGATTTTTTCGCGACACCAATACCTTCTCTAATATAAATTAAAAACTGAGGGTCTAAGCTAATTGAATGGACATTATACTGATGGTTAACCATTAAAACGGCAGTTTTTTTTTTTTTTTATATCATGGGAATGAAATGGATTTGAGGGCTCCAATTTCCTGGCAACAATGAGAAAATACGGCCTAATATCAAAATTGATACTACTCAGGGCGGATTTAGGGGGGGGGGGGGCATCCGGCGCGCTCACCCTCTATTTTTTTTGCAGACTGTGCATATATAAAAATGACTTTTTTTACGCAGGGCGCCATTTAGATCTCTAAGAATGACGGTGCAGGGCATCGGGCGCGGTGTAGATCTAGCTTTGAGCAGTAGCCCCCCCCCCCCGCTTTTCAGAATTTAGAGCCGACCAGGGTGAAAAGTATGGCGCCCCTTCTATTGAGAAATCCTGGATCCGCCCTTGCTATTTCCAACCTTCCATTTTAATAAAGGTATATAATGTAATAAAGATATGTATCCCTATCCCATGAAGGGTATTCACTGCAATAAACCATTGCTTTTGTATACCAACAAGG
>JAMKCH010022575.1:0-20194 GCA_023653785.1 Ophioderma brevispina | reverse complement strand
GGGGCCCTTTTAGTCGCCCTTACACATCATGGGAGGAGGGAAACACCTCGGGCAAATTCTTAAACCCGAAACCGCAGGGGGCAATATTCATAAGAGATAACAAGAGAATCAATAGTGTGTGCGTAGCGAAGCGATCGGCCCGTGTCCTTGTACTTTAGGTCGGAAAAAAGGTCGAGCCTATAATTAAATACCATGGTGCCAAAATCTGAACCTTAATGAAAATTCACCACTGTGGATGGAAATCGGGAATATATTGCTAAAATTCCCCCCGATTCTCCTGACAAAAAATCCTAAGCCAAAAATCTAAAACAGGAAAGATAATTGAGCTTTATGATAGGATCTAGGGGATTCTTGGGCTTTCAAAAGCCAAGAAACCTTATAAAAAGGTGCTACAAACACGGAGACAAGGAAAAATGTTACCGGGTTGATGGGCGCCAAGGTTTAAAGAGGGCGAGGAGTCATAGGTGTTGCCACCCCAGTCAGTCAAAATTGACGGATAGAGTAGGGACCGGGCAGTTTTAGTAGTGTGGGTAGTTTTTGGGGATTTCTTGCATCTGCCTTGAGGATGCAATTGTAAGTATCATCAAACATTGGAGTGTAAGGTAAGACAACTCATAGTATAATATTGGGCAACCAAAAACAATTCAGTTATTGAAATGAACATTCTCATGCCTGTTTGGGAAATCACCATTGTGGATAGTATGACATGACAGCCACCCCATGGAGCACTGGTAAGACTCATTATTTTCTTGAATTTTCAACAGGTTAAAAGGGGAAACATAATTAGCATTTTGGGGATTGGCGGGGTGGTACACATACAGGGACAAAGTCAGATGGGTGGGACAACCCAAATGGATTTTCGGATGCATCAACTTCACTACACTCTCGCTCTTTCAACCAAAAACGTTACAAGTGTCTCAAGAGGGTAAGGTTAATTCACGCTGGCCTTGAAACACAAAGCAGAAACTCCCCTAAAATGAAGTGAAGGATAATACTACTCGAGGATGAATAAACTATATCCAATAATGCCCCTACGATTGGAACTTGACATGATAAGTCAGTGCAGTGGCCAGTGTGAAACGAGGGGGGGGGGGCAAGGGGCCATGGCACGGTAATACTGCCCGTCAGTGGTCATTGTCAGAGGGGGCAATTTGCAGGTGACTGATTTAGCATGATCTCAAGCTATTCCTTCCCAACTTTTTATTCTCAGTCAAACCTTTCTGGAGATTGCAACCTACTCCCCCACTGTTACGCTACTGTTCCCCATATCAGAGCTCCACTTCACCCAAAGCTAATACTGATAGTGTAATAGAGCCCCAAAGAAGAATATGTTAGTAAGAGAGATATCAACAGAGGTTCATTTAAGAATGAGGAAGACTGAAGTGAGTGGAGGGACTGTGGAAGACAATTGAGAGAGAAGGACTGTCAAGGGACAAGGTGCAGGACTCGTCAAATGATGACCCCCCCCCCCCCCCCCCCCAAACCATGGGAGTGGGATATAATAAGTGAAGATAAAGAAGAACAATCAAGATCTTCATCAAAATAAGGGAGATGTAAACACATTACGGTTTAAAATTTTAATCTTTGCTAAAATACCTAATCAATTAAGTGATACTTCTAGTGCACATGGGGTTCACAGTCTTGAAACGTCTGATTGTATCAATGTTCTTAGACTATTAAGCACATTTAATTGGACAGTGAATAGTATTTGAAATGCATTGTGGATTAATATAACCACCCTCTGGGATACATGTAGTAAGAATGATCACCAATATATATACCGAAAAAAAAAGCTGTGACTTGAAATCACGTCTCTTGAAATTAAAAACACTCAAGACAAGAATGAATTGCAGAATGCAGCTGAAGCACTTATTGGCTGACTTCATGGCAGCTTGACAGTATCGTAGCCGTACAACCTGAATAATGGTGTTGAAACAAAGAATGAGAGCTGCTTTTACTAGTTCTACCATTGTGTTCACCCAGGTAAAACAGTTTCATCGTAGCAATGGTCAACTCTTATCACAGAGTTTTCTGTGAACCACTTAGTCTCCGCTGCGTTGCTATCACCTGGAACATGTGCAGTGAAGCCAAGGGGAATTAGGCTCTAAATATTAATTTATTCCCTTTTTGCATAAACTATGCAAATTAGCTAATCAACTATGCAAGTCATTAGCAAAAGGTGTGCATGGGATAAAAAGCATTCTGGGATAACAAAAGATTCCAAGTTAGTAGCATCTTTCCGCCCCCAAAAAAAGTGTGTTAAAATATCACCAAGCATTAGGCCTAAAAAAAAGGTTTTGTTTGCCCTTTCAGACCGACCCAAAAAATCGGAAATCACAGGGTCGATTTTTTTTTTCTTTTAATTTTTAAGTTTCGAATTTAGAAGAAAAAAAAATTATAAAATACAATTACACTACTTCAAAATGAATTATAAATCAACTATCCTGTAAATCACCACCCCCAAAGCTAGGGCAAACCAATCAAGCATTCTCCGGTAAGTAGTATGATGCACATTTTAATATGACAGCAAACTAGACAAAAGATTCTTAGAAAAGGAGTTAATATCGTAAAAAACGTGTCGCTTTCACGATACAAAACATTAAAATCCTGTTGATACACAATCCTTCAGACTTTATTACTGGATTAAAAATGTTTGAAACATAAAATTAATATAATATATAATTAAAAACCAATCAGGGCACGTATTAGTGTTATTGACAACATTACTGACCTTAGCCCAATGAGGAAATATAAACAGACTGAAGATTCTCCACGAAACGGCGAAACAAAATCTAGGTGCCCAAAAGTATTTATAAGAGCTGCACTTCATTAACATAGTTTTTGGGCACCACCATATTTTGGTTTACGTATCGTCCTATTTGGGGAAAGTCCTTATGCATATTTATGAGACAACGGAGTATTTGTAGTATCGTCACCTATTTAGTGAAACAACAACAACAACAACTGATGGCACATGCTATCTCACGGACTCAAAAATCTCTTTTCCTAATAAATTAAACAGGGGTCATCGGGAGACTTTTTGTGCAATTAGGGACGCAGGAACCTTTTTAGAAGCATAGTTTCTTCACTCGATTGGTTTTTCTTTCGCATAATTATTGCAGAAAAAATAGGCCGATCAGACAAATGGACCACTGGGGAAATGCAAAAATGGTGAACATATCGCGTGACGCACAGATTTTATATGCGTGTGCTTTGCCGCCTAACAGTGACGACACGCGCGTGCTTATGCAGCAACAACCACGGGGCGCTTGTGTGTGAGAGAAAACGGTTTACGGGCGTGGCTATTCCATAATACACACGATTCTCCTCTTGGTAATATTTCCAGGCTCTATGCCTAGCCACCGCCACTATTTTGTAGACACGACTTCCGGGTCAGGGCAAAATGAGTGAGGTGTCAAATTGTGACCGCCGACTGACCCCGGGCGGCGTTTTAGAATTTTGAATGATGAAAAAATTAAATGCTATTTCAAATATGGTCTAGAAGGAGGGGGAAATACTACCTAATGATGCAAATTACTTAGGGAACTTTCTTCGAAAGATGCCGAATATCCCCGAAAAGTAATTTATATTATAAATTTACCACCGTAAGTAAGACATACCGCCCATTCCCCACCATCAGTACCACATTGCCCAACACTACCCTAAATCATCCTCTTTTCTCCCGACACGCAAACTGAGAACATCGTTTGCACAGGGGGAGGGGAGGGTCGGGAGGCACATTAGGTAAGTAAGTTTCCCTCTCCTTCTAGACATAATTGCAATAGGCATTTAATGTCTATTGCGGAGGGGAAAATACTTACCTAATGATGCAAATTACTTCAGGGCACGTGAGTGCACCGACCCCGAGGGAGGTTTGAGCAAAAATGGTTAAGGAAAGACGGTATGTCATACGCCCCCGGGACATTAAGCGGACAGACAAGAATATCCACTTAGGATGATAAAAACATAATCAAAATCCTATAGCTTATGTCCAAAAATACACTAACTACACCTTCATCTTACACACTTGCCCGAACAAGTCAGGAGTACAGAGCGGCAGTAGCAAATCTCGATAGAGCAGAGTTCATGAACAATGTCTGCAAGTACTGTCTTGATGAACATGTGGTGGATTTTCAGGTCCTAACAGATTTGACAATATCTGGATAGGGAGTTGTTATAGAATGGCCCTGAAGTGGCAATACCTTGCGGTGAGTGAGCTGAAGGCCTACAATGATCAACAACGGCTTAGCTTATGAATCATTTCTCTATCCAGCCTGAGATAGTGGATTTATCTGCTGGTGATGGTATGGCTTAGATGAGGGAGAAAAGGTTTTTGACGCAGAATTTGCGGCGAGGCAGTAGTGTTTACTAAAGTTACCACTTGAGAGCCCTCCCAGGACAACTTATCTTTAGGACCTGATAGAGTCTGAAAAAGATTGAAGAACAATGGATATGCTTTAAAGGAACTCCTCACATTTTGGCCAAAAACCTTTGGGCGAAAATACAAAGTAAGCCTCGCTTGCGAAAAATGAAAATTTGCCTATTCCTAATAAGGCATGTAAAACACGAACAGATACGACTTGAAGGACGCTCAAGAGAAAAGAAAATAGTTTAAGGGTTAGCAGTCAGGAAAGCGGACTGCAGGGTAAAAGGGGTGCTGGTTCAAAGACTCCAGCACAGAAGGCAAGTCCCAGGGAGGCCAAAATTTCCTCACAGGATGCCTAGAATTATTCATACCGTCTATCATAAGGCGGAGAGCATTATTAGCTAGAGACTTGTCTTTGTTGCTATGAAACCTAGGCGAGCTACTGGTTCCAATACAAAATTCGTGTGGGCGATTGCTTAAAGTGGAGTTTCCGACGGTGGGTGATTAGTCAAACGACGAGTACATTGAATGTGTATCCCGTGGACGACCGAAAGTTACCATCTGGTGTGAAAACTCTGGGAGTGTTGACAGCCCGAATGGGCAAGGCACGGAAGGCATACCTTGATGTTTATCGTGAACCTCAACCATTTGTGGTGGGAATGAAGAATAAGATGGGAACGTAAGTGTCCTCGAGTCTCTGGATGATGGGCCCCCAGCAGTAGGGGAGCAAATTTCGGGTAGTCGCGTCCAGGGTACCGGAAACTATTTTCGAGAGTGGTGGTACCAGTGAACTCCTGAAACTCGAAATTTGGTATGTTTCTAAAAAAAATCATGTTAAATAGAAACGATTTTGGTGTTGACATACCAGTATGAACTAATTGGATATACTATGATCAACTGGTTTCAAATGACTCAATTGACCACAAAAAAAATTTCGGAAACCCTTCCAATTATGAAAACCAAATGTATATTTTGCACTGCCAAAACCAATAAGATTGTAATTTGTTTTTAAAA
The DNA here is from genome assembly GCA_023653785.1 of Ophioderma brevispina. Taxonomy (NCBI): domain Eukaryota; kingdom Metazoa; phylum Echinodermata; class Ophiuroidea; order Amphilepidida; family Ophiodermatidae; genus Ophioderma; species Ophioderma brevispina. The sequence goes on along the minus strand of JAMKCH010022575.1, from coordinate 14,814 downwards.
TGTGCTACATGAACTAAATTTGTTAGCGGAACACCTCGGGTGAATGTATAAAATGGATGGGCGCGTTCCATTCATAAAACTGACGCATATCACGTTAGTCAATCAATAAAAAATCATCGCCGATAAAATTTCATAAATGACAGTTTAACCAGTATCGGCAACAAATGTAATTATCCCAGGCTGAAAAAACATTTCCGGGTCGCAGAAATGGCCCATAAAATGGAGGTTAGTAACCGAGAACTCGTCTTATGCGCACCTGTAAAAACCCTATGGGGAAAAAAATTTTTCTAACACACGGAAATGGCGCGTGATTATTTTACGTCCGACTTACCTAACATTTCTTTCCTTTCACTTACCAAAATGCAAAAAAATCGTGAGATTAGTAGCCAAAAGTGTTCTCCTATGTATATCGTACACGATTCAGTATTTTCCAAAACGAAAAACCGTATTTCGTAGCGTTGTGTCAAAGCAGTCAAAGCCGATATTTTCACAGCTGAAAGGTTACCGCTTACACTAGTATAAATGCATTTGGTTCACGCTAGTGGACTGAATTCCGAAATTGTCTGCGATTTCATATCATGCTCATCATTATTTATGGGCCACAAAACGAAAAGAAATCAAGAGTCTGCTGCTAAGAATTATTCCAATGATATAGTTACTGGTGGTGACGATAAATTAAACATAATCAAGCAGGAAGATGTAAGATTTAATTGTGATCAAGGAGTTGTCATCAAAGCTTTTTAATTTTGTGGACGTAAGCACGACAATGTTTCCAACGCTCGGGGCGTGAGATGTGAAAAGCCATATTTTTTGTTTATCCTTAAAAAAACAATTAAAATACCCAGGCTAATGGCGAGAGCGGAACTAATCCATAATTACGAATTATATGACGGGAATTAGATGGATGGCAAGGGATTTGAATATAAATATTGTGAATTCATGTATGAAGTATTCACATGAATCTTGCCAGGTCTTTCATAGCAACCAGAGGGAACACGTCAGTAAGATTTACGCGTGCTGTTATATTCGGACATTGAGTTACGAGCTGGCAAAATCCGTACCCGGATCGAAAGTAATTCGATTCGAAACTTCCGAGCGAGTTTCCGGTATGAAAGCAGATATAGTCCGGTGGGGCCATAGTCCGGGGCTCCATAGACGATACGGAATAAAGCGTGATGGAGAAACTAATGCTGCGTCAAGAGTCAACTGAATCGATTGCCCTATTGCTCACATTGGTCCCAAACAGTGTTTGATCGGCGGTTTGAGAACCGTGGCTAAGGATTCACATGCGAACGTAGCATAGAGAGATTTAGATGTTATCTAAGAGATGTCCGCGAAAAAAAAACCCGGCTCCAGGTTTTTTTTTTTTCGATCGGGTTCACCACTCTTTTTCGTAGGCCTTACAGAGACAGAAAAGGGGCCTAGGTTGTAAGCCGAAACGGACCGACACCCGAGTGGTACTGACGACCTGCCGAACTATGAGGCCGAGGGACTAGGCAAAACGGCGGCTTACCTACCCCCCCATCCCCCCACCCGTACGACAAAGGACGGGCCGAGGCTTGAGATTTTTTTGCCGACAGTCTACTTATTCAGAAATTTCTTAGCCACGCTTCTAAGGAGACGAGGGAAAATTCCTCAGTTAAAAAAACGGATTCACTATTATAATCCAATTGGAATAGTGAGATTGAAGTCTCGTCTACAAAATTTCCCCTTTGAGGCCAGTAGGTGGACAGAGCCAAGACTGCGTCAATTGTAAGCCGGCTAAATCAGCCGCTAACCACGCTGGATGGTGGAATCGCTATACGGAGCGATAGCTCTCCAATTCCTGAGGAGAGAGTTGTCCTGAAGGGGGAAGAGGGAAATATAAAGAGCTCTCAGGACTAGCAGCTGAAAGGATTATGGTACGGGACAGTTATCCTAAGCAAAAAGTCTTAGTTTGAACAACTCCTCTCAAGAGTGAGGTCAAAAATTCCATCGTTTCTGGTTAATGCTAGATTGGATGCAAAATCCGAAAAAATCCGAGTCTAGGAAGGCGGCCTTGAAAAGTTGATTTTAAACCCCCTTCTGGGAACTAGAAGAATTCGTGTTTGTAAAGACTGATAACGCGGACGGAGGGCGCGACTATTTATACAATTCCTCAAAATCCTTTTTCTTCATCACATATCACATCAAACAATGAAAAGCAATGCAAGATATGAACTTCAGTAAGTACCAAATAAAAAATGGATTTCACAATAGAATCAGATTCTAAATTTATAGGATATAATGAAATTAGAAAATAGTGATGAACGAGTTGCTGGGTAACTGGTAAACTTAGACTTTGCTAGCCGATCCTACAACAATTATGACCACCAGCACGCCATTGTATTTTGGCATCGACAGAATGAGCATTTGAGAGGAATGGACTCACGCAAGATTTGTCATAGAGAAGAGAGCATTCCTCCTAAGCTGCGGATTTGCAAGATGGGATCAACAGGATCACCCCGAAGGAATCCGAAGAATCACGAAAAGACGAAGTTTGAAAAAAGGGGGCAGACAGGGGATGAGAAGATGATAAGGAACCCGACACTAAGACGAGAAGCAACCGGCATTGCGACCGTCGTCACCGGCTGTGGGCTACTTTGAATTCCCGACAAGCCTTGATGGAAAGGAACTGAGGCCCGTTGAAAGAAAACTATTCCAGGCCAGAAATTGAAAGGGGTTCCATTGAGTAGGACGGAAAAGTGCTCGGCTGAATAACAATAGGGTTTGGTAAGCAAAGGGGGCCGCCGGAACGTTATTAGAACAAGCGAAGGTCGCGCGATTGTACGATGTTACTAGGTGGATTTCGGTAAAAAGGAGCGGTATACAACGATCGGTAGGATGCTGGTTAGCGGGGGTCAAGAAACCGACCGGAAAACTCCACTATGCGTTACATATGCTCACGCACCAAGGACACAGTTCAGCGGGTTATTACATAACAGAACATTGAAATGACTGACCTTGTGTGCTTGGGTACCATATATTCATTCCAACAAACCAGGTGTATTTTCTAAATTACATTGGTGAATGAAGCTTCTTGAACTGTGCTGAGATTGTATAACCTCATAGTGACTGCCCGACATGACGAACGGCCTCGGCCTCAGCCGGAACCAGAAGTACTTAATCGAGAAAAAGACTCGTTAAAGAAGTTGTGTTTGGTAAATATGGAATTGTTCGAGGAAAAAGGACTCGTAAGAGAGGCTAGTGTTCGTATGTATCGGATTTGATCGACGAAAAAATCGTTAGAGAGCGGGTTTGAATTATCGGATGTTCAAAGAAATAAACTCGTAGAGAGGTTGTGTTCGGTAATTGATTCGGGATTGTAAATTAGACGGATATCTGGTTACGAGGACATTCGTTCGATCGGGTTACATGCTTGTTTCGGTCTCTATATCATTATCTGTGTCTTCGTTATGTCCGATCGCCAGACCACCATTCCGACACTCAAGGCCATTGTTATTGTTCTTCATCTCTGTCCAATCGTGTCATTAAACAGTGCCTTCGGGTCAAACCATCGTGGAACGACCGCCCGGCACAAGGCCTTTTTCTTTGACTTTCGATTTTATTCACAGACAACTCGTGTCCGTATTCGAAGATTTCGGCACCTCTTTGGGCGTCAGATCGCTTTGTTATTCCTGCTACACGTGCCTCTAGCGGATCTTGCCGAGCTTATACAAATACTAGATGTCCTCTGCGCTGGTCTGATGTATAGAGTCACCATAATCAGGAGCAAAGCGGCGGCTCTTATCTATACTTTACTGAACAAAACCCTATGCTTGACCCGAGTTTTCACCGTCTGATCTTTAATTTTCCCTCGCGGCGCCCCTAGATGATTTACGCGGGGCGATTTTGAATAATAAGCCTGGATAATTGACCGGCCATTAGGCCCGATAACTAAAACAAACGATACGGGAGCACAAAGGAGAAAGGATCGGTTTAAATAGCAATAAAAGGCCTGATGAATAAATAAAGCTACGCTTGTGTATTATAGGTAGTATGTAAACCTGTAAATAGAAATCAAGAAAGAAAGATATAAGTACGTAGTATACGTTGGACTGAATAGTCTAGCTAAAACAAATGCCGCCAACGGCGACGAAAACAAGCATAAACTATTACTGATTTGGGGCTGAAAAAGATAGAAATAATAAATAAATGGTCAAAGGACATCAAACGTCTAAGTAGTAGTAAAGCATTGAAATTGGCGATACCATTGCTAAACTAACAGTTATAGCATACGGCATAAAAAACCCGTCAAAGAGCAGGATAATTAAGCAATGACCTATCTGTTGACGTCCGGACGAGGAAGAGAAAAGAGGAGAGTTAGGGTAGGCTAGTGTTGGGCAATGTGTGGTACTGATGGTGTGGGGAGGGGGCGAGCGGGATTGTTCTACTTACGGTTGGTAATTATAATAAATTACTTTCGGGAGATCTTCGGCATTTTCGCGGAGAAAGGTGCACTAGTATATTTGCATTCATTAGGTAAGTCATTTTCCCCTCACGCAATAGACACGCTACGTTTAGAAACAATTAAGAAACGTACCGTTCAGTTCAGAATATAATTTCACCGAAAGTTTCTGTGCCATTTCACGCAGTTTATTCCATATTTTCTGATTCGGTTACAAAAATACGCATCAGTCTGAGCTGGTCTGAGCCTTAGTGCACGATCCAAGATTAGAAATGTTCTGTAGAGTGTAGAGTAGATGAATTCGACCACCATCGATATGGTGTGTTTTGTATATGGCAGGGCGACTCGACAAAAGGATGGGTTAATTTGCAACTTCGGGTGTTTTAATTAAAATATTTTTGAACATGGTTCGATATTATTTTAATATTGCCCATGTTGAAATAGGTGGTAACATACTGCAAAAATTGGTGGGTGATTTAAAAACAAAAACCATAGAGCGCCTCCCCTGAAAGACACTGTGCGTTCACAGCAAATATGGTGCTTACAGTGTATTTACCAGTTACCATGGTCGCATCTGTCAATTGGAGCGACATTGATTAGTTGGTTACAGACTTACTAATTATAAAGTATTCCGTATTGGTGGCTGCACTACTAACATCGGCCCTTGGCAGAATGTTGGTCGCGGTGAACAATGTCATTTTGAAAAGACATTAAACTTTTAGATAAACATAAAATTGATGCCATGCATTTCTCCCGTGTCATGTATTAAAAAAAAAAAAAACATTCTCGACGACTCCGACTCCCTCCCGAGTTTCAGCCAAAAGGGCAAACAAAACATATTTTTTAGGCCTTATTCATCAAATGCAATGTTATAGGGTTGAACTCAGTGGGACCTCATGTTACCTTGTAGCAACTTTCATGTGGCTTCTCCAAATGTACACACAATTCAGCGTTTATTTGCCCTAAGACTCACAGAAATTGGCACATAAATTGGAGGCTGGTTTACAGTAGTACGTCACAGTTAGACAACACTCTGGATAATAGGTCCATTGAGTTGCATAATCATGAAAGTGTATGCATGTATGATTATGGATCTGCTACCAAACATGTTTTAATACTGTTCAGCAATAAGATCAAGAGGAGAGGTGACATTATTTCCTACAAAAATTAAATGTCAAGTTTTAAGCTACACTGAGCAAAGCTATACTAAAGTACCCTTGGTACTAGAATATGTGATTTATAATCTAATAATAATACCAGTTTTGATATAAGCACTAAAAAAATAACATAATTTAATTATAGTTTTTGTGTTTGAGGGCCCTAAATCAGTTCTCATGGGGTTAGTTAAATATTACGTTCAGTATGGAGTCCTATGAACGTGTTAATTTACTTTTTATGAGCAAAGACATCGTTAAAAATTTACTTTGCGATATCGGACCTTACTAGAAACAGCTGTTTTTATTTATATTTAAAAATGCTTATTTTAAATTATTATCAATTAAAAAAAACAAAACACTTTTTTTTTTTAATTTTCAAATTTGTTCTTGAAAAACTTCGAGGTCAAATCTTAGTATTTTTTTAAAATCTAAATTTGAAAAGTGTAAAAAATTAAATACGGCAGTTGAAGTGAAACAGCCATTGAATTTCATTATCGGAGAACTCAGATATTAATTATTCTATATTACAAAGTTCCTTCGTTTGCAAACAAATAAGACATTTTCGAGCTTAAAACCATTAAAGGTATAGTTTATAGCCAGTGTAAAAAATTCTCATAATTTTGAAAAATTGGAGGTTGCTCTCAAAAAAAATGTGGTATTTTGCTTGAATGCGTTAAACGACATGGTGTGTGTACGCCACACGCTTTCAAAACGCGTGGAGACTGCTGCGGCCACTAAATATGTGCTGTCATCACTGACTCAACAAGATAAAGGGCCTATAATGAGTACAGCATGCAAGACTCAAATTGAAATTCAGTGACTGTGGGACATCATTAAAAGTTTTGGGTGATTCAGCACAGAAAGAGGGATCAGTACTTGCTTGATAAAATCAATAAATTACATGGCTGAGAGGAAAGCATTAATCAGGGAAGAGAGACTTACCACCAATGTTTACCTACGCTACAGGCAGACAGTGGGTAATTTTTGGTAAAGATACACTGAAAAAAAATCAATCCCTTGAGTTTATCCTGACATAAATATTGAACTCTGGACTTGTCTTTACTTGATATTGCTTTCAATTAAAGCGGCACTTGGCAACATTTTCACAAAAATATGAAAATTTCTGTCAATTTGCTTGCATATTGATAGTCTAGGCCATTGGAAGAACAGAGAATATTTTACACATAAAAATAACATACCCCAACAGATAGGGACATTGATACCCTGAGGATAAAGACATCCAGGTAATTTGTAGCCAACTGTTTTAAGTTTTCCATATAACTTAATCATCAAATGTGTAATTAAATGAATATTTTTGCTCGTACTCACTGGCTTTAAAAACCACCAAAGGGTATAGACCGTCAAACAAGGTGCATAGCGTGGGAAATATGCATACGGCGTGCGCTTGTTCTTGGTTAAACGCCATTTTCGCCACGACGTTAAATTACAAAAATGTTCTGTTTAACCATAAGAAGAGATTTGGGTCTTAATCTTTCGGGTGAGGGCTTTTGTTATATAAAAGCAATACAACCATGCAAAAATATCGATTTTGAAAAATCTTGAGGGCGCACGATTTTCAAATGTCCATTCAGCACCACACATGGGCATGGCGGCGGTCCACCTTTGGTGATATGCTGGACAATGGTGCCGAGTTCGAAAATCGTCTTGATGAAGATTTACGAATGGATGTCACAAAACTGACATTGTTTATCAGTTTTGGTTTTCAAATAGCTTGTTATATACTTTTGCATTTAAAGGAAGGAAATCCTGGCACATCAGAAATATTACGATTGTCTATTCCAAGTTCACAAGTTGACTGTGTTTAACACTTTTGGAGTGAATTAGGCTTGAAAGCTTTGAGTAGGGACCTTCATGGCCTCAGAACAGGGTTATTAATAGTTTGGAGTTTCGTAATCTGACGATCTGACACACTTATGAATTGGAAACCTAATCAAAATAACAGCATATTCCGTGAAGGTCTTTCCGAATTCAAAAGTGTGTCAGGAAAAAAGGCCAGAAAAAAAGGTGGCAGAAAAAGTTGTGTCAGAAAAAGTGTTTCCGAAAAAAAAGTGTCAGATGGGTCAGGTAACGGAAACTCCCTAATATTTTGTCTATTTCACGGGTGTTCAACCTTTTTGATGCAGGGGCAACATTTGTTGAATTCAGAACTACTGCAGGCTGCAAGCAAAATTCGGGGGTTGGGGGGGGCTCAAGTTTGGTTTTTAGTAGGGATGTGCCTTCGAGAGTCTGAAAGTAGGACCTGTGACACCTATAGCAAATTTGCCAAAAAAGGGACCATAGCTACACTAGAGATCCAGATTTTGGGCCAAATTCAAAACAAATTTTCCTAGAAATTTCGACCTTTTCAGCAAATTTGTAAAAATCTTGGCTTCAGATTGAGGAAATTGGACTAATTTTCCAACAATTTTAGTTTCAGATTGAGGACATTGCACAATTTTCTAACACATTTTGAAAATTTTAAACAAAGTGACCCATTTCTACACAAAAATTGGTGTGAAAAAAAAGGTCATTCATATACCAGAAGGCTGCAAATGAGACCCATATTTGCAGCACACAAGTACCCCCCCACCCCACCCCAGAGTATAACACCCCAACAATAATCATCCATACAAATCTATAAATCTATTGCATCTACATTATTGCAGCTAAGAGTGGGCATATTAAGGCCAAGAAAAAAGAACTTTGTCTCAACTTCTTTTGGCTAAAAAGCTATGTATTTTTTTTTTTTACAAAACAAGCTATGCAATATCTATTTTTTAAAATTTGTGCCATGGTGTGTTTGGAAATATACAATATGTGCCACTCCAATGTACTCCTCTTCTGCTTTCAAGGCATAAACACTATAGAGTCCATATAGTTCCACTTTTTATTTTTATTTGTCCCAAATTTTGAGACACAATTTGTGTCAAGAAAAGTGCTGAGTATCGCCTAGTTACACCAAAATTTTAAATCCGGTTTTGTCCCCGTCAACGATGGTGGCCGGATACGCCTCACACTCTGCAATACTGCTGTGTGAGGATTTATTGGAGCAAAAGATAATTGACCGGATGCCCTTCCTGACGCCAATCCTGACGCCTTTGGGCAACTATGCCCACCATACAAGGCAGCATGTGCTGGATGGCCGCCAAGCTCTCCAGAGCTGATGCCCTTGTAGGTAGATCTTCTCTTTCATTCTACCAGGGTAACCAGCTACCCTCCTCATCAGATTTCCTAAAGAAAATCGATGGGGGTGACGGTTTAGCCGCCGACAACTCGGCCCTGGGACAGGTAGTACTGGTTACCAGGATACCAGTAGCAGGCCCTAAAAGGAAACCTGACCTGGCCTAAATTTTTAAAAAAATTAAAATGTAAAAAAAAAGTGTAAAAATCGCCCTCGCCGCATAGAGCTATGAGCTAAATTCACTTTTGAAAGCTATGCGCACAGGAAGCTGAGACAAACTCTTTTTTTTTTGCCTAAGGGTATAATCTGCATGTTGGGTGGGGGAGGTGGCAGGAGGAGGAGATGGTGCTGTGTGTGAAGGGATGTGTGGGTATGGTTCTTTGGTTATGTGCAAGATATTATTGATATTTTAAAAGGTAATTTAATAAATCTACTGTTTGAGATATGCATCTTATTTCTTCTGTGAAGTACCTAGCTGGCCGTATGGAAGCTCTTAGAGGGCCGCAAATGGCCCGCGGGCCGCAGGTTGGACACCCCTGGTCTATTTTGACTAAATGGCGTCAATTTATTTGGAAAGCCATACAACCTGCGAGGCTTATACAGGTACAGACACTATTTTGCCACTCAATTACCCCTGCCACAAAGGCCTAACTTCAGGTTTTGCAGGGAAATTTGGGAACCACATCCTGGGATGTGTCGCAATGGCATTATAATCGTTACCGGTATTCTGAAACAAAATTCTGGCTACGCACGTGTAAGCCAAGAAGTGTGTTGATGAAGATTGACAACAGAAATTATCCAAAACGATTCACAGATGTGTGCATACATAGGTTTCAGAACATTATGACAGCAATTATGGTTTGTTTTTTCAGTCCGTGTGAAGTCTGACAGAAATAGACTTTAATTGGAGTATTGGACATGAGATGAGCAGGCGGGGGATGGTCAAGTGGGAAAATGTACTTTATCAGTTCAGGTCCTGAATCGGAAAATGATTGCAGCCAGGTCCGAGTAGATGACCTGTGTAGGGAATACCTAGATATAACACCCTAGTTTCCAAACTTTTGAGTAAATATGTAAAACTACACTCATCTTAAAACGTAAAGAGACACTGGCACTTTTGAAAAATAGTGCCACCCTCCAGTTTAGTTTTCAAAATTGACATTTTTGCCATGGTATGAAACTGGTATACATTATCGATCACCGAAATTATACGGGTAAACGAACAATTAAGATTAATGTCGCCGGTGACCTTATGAATTCAGCAGACGACGCAGAGAAATGATGTTAAAAACACAAGCAAACACAACCGCCGGCGTTGATTCACCTTGTTTGGCCCGGTCTGTGACCTTGTGATTGAATATTAAAGGGGCATTTCGTGATCCACAGCCTAGTCCCCCGAACTTACCTAAAAAAAGTGAGATTTTATCTCATCTGAACCGTGGGCTAAGTATAGTATGTGTGCCCAATCTGATGTGCAATTGATGTCTCTGCAAGAAATTCGACACATTGTGTATTGACTGACCGTGGTTTTTCTATGGGAGATTGTAATACGAAACATTGATTCATAAACACAAAACGAAAGAATCATAATCAACCCTGAAATGTTGGGTAAGCTTGTTCTCAAGGATATCTAGGAACAGAAACAAAAACAGAAGAGGCTGAATCACGAAATGCACCTTTAATGAGTATGAGTCTATGAATTAGGTAATAGACACATTTGTTGATAAGTTACGGCAACTTAAAAGTTAGACTACAAATTACCTGCATGTCTTTAGCTCTTATTAAGTGTCCCATATGTTTGGGTACCTGTTATTTTGTTTTTCTTTCCGTGTTTATTGATTTACTTCATTAAAGCCAGCAAATAAATAGAATCACAAAGGCAGCAGCAAAAAATACTACAAGTAAACATACAGAAAAGGTAGCACAAATTTGAGATCATGAAAAAAAAGTGCTCATGCAGCCACATGCAAAGAAAAAATCAAACCTCCATTGTACGAAAGAGAAGGAAAGTTTACCATTCTTTGAGGATATTATATTCAGTTTCTCTGTTAGTTTTAATATACAATCTACAACTCACAAAATAGGCTTTTGTGTTTGAACTGCACACATAAATATAATACCTAACACATAAAAAGAGATGAGTTAAGAATTTATCACCTTTCAACACCAAAATGTTTGTCAAAAGTTGAAATAGAGAATCAATGGCATGGTTAATCCTAATGGTGTTGACGATCTCCTCCCAAATTGGTTTCACCATTGCATATTACACAAAACACAGAGTAATCGTTTCAGGGAATTTCTTACAGAAAGCCAATCTCGGGGAGTCCCTCTCTTGATCTAAAAGAAAATCATTAAAAGGCAATTGCCCTATGAAAATGTGTAAATAGAATGACCTAAGGCGAGAATCAATAGACATTTAAAATTCCGCAGATGAATTTTTTCCCAGTCCAAATCAGAGAGCGTCAGTAAACTCTCCCAAAAGAGATACACTTTTCAGGAAACACACTTATAATCAAAATAGAATAAGCATGCCTCGGTATTTTCTGGAGTACTAAGAAGTCTGCAACAAACACTATTAAAAACGTTCATATTCTTCGACAAGGGGGGTGTTTCAATCCAAGCAGTAGGGATATTTTCATCAAAAAAATTATATTGTTTTTACCCTATGAGAAATGTTAATCAAGACATTAATTCCTCAAATAATTTGCAATCTGGGTGCGGAGGATTAATTAAGTCATTAATAGAAAAAATACCGTTATCACACAATCCTAAAGTAGAGTACTTGTTGATTTGGATCTAATATTCCTGTTAAACCATAAATTATGGCAGCCACCAATCGAAATAATTGATACCACAAGATTTTTCACAAGCTTTTTCCGAAAAATAGACAGGTTAAGAGAATCCGGCCATTTGCGGATTATTCAGTTATTCAAAATATTCTCTGGGGCATATGATAACCATAACAATCCTATGGTCTATGAAGACCACTCAATGTTTCCATAAATGACAAATCTTCATCAAAAGAAGTTTTCACAGACCCTTTTCTGGCTAAAGCGAAAGTATACGGGTCAATCATGCGAAGGCCCCACAATGGGAAGTCATTGCAAAGGCATTTTATTTTTACTCTACTCAACTACCCCATTCCAAATGACTTATAAAACAATTTGTAAGCTCTTTAAAAAAGGAATTTTAATACACCAAAACAGAAAAAAGATAGACGCAAAATGAGGCAAAAGAAAGGGACTTAATAACACATATTTTCCCAATCATAGAAGATTTCTGGTACGCCAACAATTTAAGGTTCCTTCGATCTGCTTAAGCTTAACTTATAGTGAGATCAAAATATAACAAGCTTAAGGGAAAATAATCCCCAAAAGTTTGAACGGTTGTAGTTGGTCAAGTAAGCCCTTTTGTAGAGAGAGGGGAAATTCTGGGAACTTTTTGCAACCGATCTCAACTGGACTTAAGATTGTGGACAAATTGATTTTACATACGAACATGCGCCAAATAGGATCAATGTATCAAACAAGTTATCAAAAGACTTAGTTGAACCATCTAAAAAAAACATGTGGAGTCATCTGCCAACAGGGAATTTTTTAACTCCTTATCCTCTAGTGGAATCCCTTTAATGTTAACATTTGTCATATAGCGAGGGCATCGTTGCAATCACCATCAAGAATAAATAAGGCGAAATGGAGGACAACCTTGAAAATTCCTCTATTCATATTAATAGCTCTGTAAAAACATTATTAACTCCCATAACTTTTTCTCATGAATAAATTGTTTTTATCCAATTGAGGAAGGTATCACCACATTCAAATGTTTTAAAACCTGCAAGCAAAAAGTATGACTAACGCTATCAAAAGCTTTTTCAATATCAAGGAGAAGAATTGCCCCGGGAATTTCATGAAGTTAGTGTATTCAAGAATATCCATAATTAACCGAACATTTTACCAATATTCTCCCGTTAAGGAAGCTGAGTGATTCAGAATGAATGAGGTTGGACAAAAAACTTTTTTTAATCGGTTTGCCAAGGTCTTCGCAAAAATTTTATAGTCAACAGTCAACAAAGAGATAGGCCTAGAGTTTTTAATATAATGAGGTACTTTATCTTTCTTCGCAAGCATAAGTAATTATGCCATTTCTTGAGATTGTGACAAAAGCCCATTTTCCATAGAAAATGTGTAAAATAATCGTTACTCTTAAAAAAAAAAAAAAAAAAAAAAATGGCCTAGACTTAATTTGCGAGCAAATTTTCTGAAAGGTGCCAGTGCAGCTTTAAGTGACCAAGGAATTGTTTGTCACAAATTTTATTGTTCAATGGATGACTATAAATGAACCTCTTTTCATACCAAAAAAATACAACGTTCCCAAGCCATTAATAGAATTGAATTCTCGTATTTTAGGGAGGGGGATATGCTCCCAATCCGTATATGATGACATTAATTATAAATATCAGACATGGAACAATGAATGAAGTGGTAGGGCCTTGAACAAGGCTAGATAATAACCACTGAACACAGACGACTGTACATTAGTTAAGACTTAAAGCGTTTTTCTTTTCTCTTGCATTAACATGTATACCAAATTTCATCCGGACCTTTTCCTGCTGAATTCAGCGTAAATGAGTCAACGAACACAAAATGCTGGTCATTTGCACTTTACATTACTTACACTTTTGATTTTAAATACTAACATTGTTTAATGGTTAAAAATGGACAAGAATGAGTTTTCTTTAGACCGTATTTCACTGAAAACCAGTTCGCCCTTATTAATCCATGTGTACCAATCTTACGTGCAAATTCGGTCGTATCTGTAAGAAATTACAATTTTGATTTCCTGCTGTAAACGGACAGAAAATTACAGCATGGCCAGTGGCGTATTGGACTGTCCGCTCTGAGGGGGCAATTTCCCATTTTTGGAAGCTTTCCCTCTCGGGGGGTCAAAAGGCCCCCAATTTTTTCCTTTTCCCGGTCAGAGGGCAAAAACGGCCTGATTTAGCATGATTTTTTTTCATTTGCAAATTTTTTTTTTTCCTGGCCAAAGTCATCATCCAGGGGGGCAAACCTGCCCCTAACCCCCCCCCCCACCCCCCCCCCCCCCCCCCCCCCCCCCCGCCGTTTTACGCCCCACTGACAGTGGGCCTATTGAACCGTGGGAACAACAATTGCTCTAACACAAAACCTCAATATCAAGATCGACTCAAATTTGGTGAATACGCTTTTCTCAAGGATATCTACTGACACTAAAAAACAAGAAGGTGATGGAATCACAAATTGCACCTTTAATGTAAGCGTTGTGTTACAAATGTGAGCTCTGATCCTGGAGTTTTGATTTACCATGACCTTTTTAGACCCTATTATATTCCCAGTTCGCAGTGGCGATTTTCTGCTTGTGAGCTGGCCGCGATAACACAGATCAATCTGTGGTAGAGGAATTTATAACCCTCTACCACGATGAAGGTAATTGTATTGCCGTTTCATGCGTGTGTCTTTTCCTTATACAAAATTATAGTGCTCTAAAAACCCTTTCAAATTTAGTTATTCATTAATCGGTTTATGGCCCCAAATTGCCATGGTTAACATGTTCTATTCTTCTGAGCATGACTTCGGGTTGCTTTGTACAATTCACTTCTGTTGTTAACCTTACTTTTGCACAAATGTCTCAGTGGGGCTCGACCGGAAACCTCTATACCACATTAAGAATTTCGCTAAACCCACGAAAATTATCCCCGATAGCGCGCACTACTTTTTCGGGCAACCTACACCGCCCATGGCGCGGTGAGTTCGTCTTATCCCAAATTGTTTCTCTCCAAATTGTGTACAACACAACCATCCCCGAGAGCCACCTTGGGGGGGGGGGTGGTGAAAAACATTGTGGGGGTCGTAAGGTCGTGGAGGGTAGGTATCGAGCGCTAGTGTATCCCCCTTCTCACTTCTGAGAGGAAATATACTGCGCTCTGGGATGCCTACCCTCCGCGACCTTAACGGTTGCACATGTATACTCCACTGGTAAGTCTCAGGCGGTGGAAGAAGGTAGGGGGAGGTAGT
>JAMKCH010022574.1:0-33365 GCA_023653785.1 Ophioderma brevispina | reverse complement strand
TATCGTTATCAAAATATGAGTAACATTGAAATCCTATTTATAATTATTGGTCAAATCAGCGATTGTTATTGTTTATATTTCGAGCAGTATGCCACAAATGTATGTATCTGAAAACATCTCAAATATGTTATTATCGCAGCCTCGTTCGCAACATTGGAAAATCGCAGGTGTCTCTCTGGAAGTAATCTCTTATAGCTCGCGCCCTTCCGGGTGCGAGCAATAAATATTATCATTAATTAACATTTATTGGATATGTCAATCGTAAAAGTTGCAGGTAAGTTCGCAACATGATCCACGTCGCTGATAGTGTAATGGAAGTTTAAACAACGACTAGGAGAACGTCTGGTTCACTGATGAAAGTCGGTTTTGCTTGAACTTCAATGATGGACGGGTCAGAGTCTGCAAGTTTCCTTCAGATATGTTCCTTGATATCTGCATTAATGAACAGGACAAATATCATGGAGGATGGGGTGGAGGAAGGTATTACATGGAAAAACGCACAATAAACAGTACATTAACTGCGGAACTCTACATTGATGAAGTTTTAAAACCCGTAGTGTCAATACCAGACCACACACATCGAGAATAACTACTGACGTTTTGGTTGACAGCCACATCGTTTGTCCCCCATAGTCAGCCAGTTCATCATTTTTCACCCCTTGAACAGTTTTGGGATGAACTTCGGTGACGTGTGCATCATGCAAGTATTTCTTCATTTCCACCAACAACACTTCAGAAGCAAAATGAAAGATTTCACAAGGAGTTGGTGAGAATTACCCAGAATGTTATCCAGAAGTCTCTGCCTCATTTTTCGACCTAAATATTTTTCATAAAATGCATTTTTTTGCTTTCTTCCTTGATCACTGAATCCATTTATTCCAGTAAAGGAGTGTTACATTTGAGAAATGTTGAGCACCGAAAAGGAGAAAAGGCTAGCTGCGAGTGTATTGGGTATCTACTCTTAATACAGACGTGGATTATTGCTCATGATTTCCATGCTTTGATGATAGAAAGATCAGTACGATTACCGATCTCCTAGCTCTTATAATTGTTCCAATTCCCCAGTTCAACCGTAAACCGAGTCATCATCTTGTGTTAGTGAAAATTGAATTTCATATTCAACGATCTATCACCCAATATATCAACGTAATCTGCACGTTAGACGCTATGGTAAAGTTACCTTTCATCTTACGTTTATAAAACAACTATGCAATTTCTACCAATTTCAAATAAATGAAATCGTATTCGCAAAAATCTCAAATGCTAGACAATTGATACTTTGCCATGCATGCGTTGAGGAGTGATTTCATATAATACGAAATTGGAGTATAGCATTTGGACAACTGGCACGATCGTCAAGTCTTTATTTTTCCCTGGGAAATTAAATAATCCCCTTGATTGATTCGCAACAGACAGATGTCAAGTTACGTCTTTCAGTGTTAGCAATGATATTTCTCCATCTTTAAGGTGATAAGATATGACTCGAAGACGTACGTGGAGACACGTGAAGATGAACATCGAACATTATATTGGGGAAAACATGTATGAATGAAATTATGGCGCGCATGAGATTCCATTTCGAAAGCTGCTTCTTGTAAAATCGAATACCTAAGTACTCTTGGTTATCAATGATTGCCAGTAATTATTGCTACACCAGGAGGGAAAATAGCTATCAGTGGAAGTACGAGAGTAAAACCAAGGAGTCTGATAAGAATAATAATACACGGGTTTTGTAAAGCGCATTTCATCAAGATCACAGCGCTGATGCCTATTATTATATGCTGGCCAATCAGGAAATCGTAACAATCATTTCGCTTCAAGTCTGAGAGCAGTTGAGCTAAATTCAGTGATCACTGGATGAAGAAGAAGGCCCCCTCTCCCCATTTTTTTAAATGTTTATTTAAATTGGCAAACTCACCGATGGTGAAAGTAATTATAGTCCGACGGGAAGCCACAGTCGAGGCTCCACAGTCAATGCTCCAAAGACGACACGGAGCCTGGAAACTAATGTGCGTGAAGAATCAACTGAATCGCGTGCTCTATTCTTTACCAATGTACAGGACTGTGAGAGTACGGCGAAATATAATTTTTATACACTGTTGGCGAACGATTTGCAAGCCAGCTAAATGATGTTAGGTTAGAAGAAGTTAATAACACTATATCGAAAGTATGTGTGTGTGCGTGGTTTATGTAGGTGTATGTTTTTGTGTGACAAGCTTCCACAAAAACAAAACAATTTTGAGAATATAGAATTCGACACAAACATAAACAGGATATCGCCAAATAACGAGATGACTAGTACATTATTACATACCAAAGCCTTGCACTTCATCCTGGTAGTCGATGTGTACGGGCGTCCCAGAAAAAAAAACTGCCTCTTTCCATACCTTTTGGTTGCCATGCTGCGTTTACCCTATAAATTCGTTGCAGTGATGCGACAAATCAGTTGCTTGTTTTCAATTGACGTGTAATATGCATGTATCTTATCGATATCTGCAAGGGTACCCTTCGCTTCCTCTTTTCGCTTATGTTTCCCCCCAAAAAAAACCCTGGCAGTGATCGACCAACAATTGCTTGTTTTAATTTGTTCAATGTTCATTATGAGTATTATGATATACCTTCAAATTTATGGGTGTCGTTGATGAATTTTATCATGCTTAAAATGGTTATGTGTTTGTACAAATTACTGCATTTATGAGTTCTACATATTTTTTCATGTTACCAAATTGTTGCATATTTTCTAATTTATTATTCTAACTTATTATTTCATATGATCTCCAAATGGCTTGCATTTCCAAGTGATGCTAAATTGTTTCATTTAAGTTTAATGTATTGTATCGATCTCTGCAAGAGGCATTGCTCTCTCGCAATCCTTTGGTGATACGCTTTCTCATGACCCTTGCCGTGATCGATAAACACTTTATGTTTCCAATTATCAGTTTTCATCTATTCATATTATGTATGTAGAATTTTCACGTTTTTCAATGCATACCCAATTTGTGTCATTTCCAATGTCCTCAATACTTACACTTGCACAACTCTTATTATATTGAGTGGTAGATGAAGCCTAAAAAATCACCGTGCTTGGTTTCAATTTGATGTGTTTTTTATCGATCTCTGCACGGGTTTTTTTTTTTTGCTATCCTTTTTGGCTCTCTCGTATTCATTCTGTCCATTATGTTTACTACAAAATTCTGTTGCAGTGATCGTAAAAACCTTCATTGTTTACCGAGATGAATATACCAACCGTTCATCTCCGGTGTTACAGCCCCCTGGGCTAATCGTTTCAGTTCAGGGTTTTCGAGGTTTCTTTGTTTTATAAGATTTTGTGTAGTGAAATTTTAAAAATTATCAATTTTCTGTAATATTTTTTGTGCGTGATGTATTTATTGTAGCTCAATGTCATGTCATATTGCTAGTAAACAACCTCAGAGGCAAACAATTCATTCTTGCGGCTATCTGCTACCCGTCAGCCCACAACCGGGGCGCTTTGAAATACTATGGATGATGCCAAATCATTCCATCACTGAAGGTTGTAACGGGTCCACTCCTGCATTTAATCATTAGAATTTGATGATGAAGAATTTAAAACACGAATTAAGTCAATTTTACAATACTCATACAATTTTCTTTTGAAGATTTTACTTCTTAAAATAACATCCATTTAACTTAACGAGACTGATGATAAAACCTCTAATCTAAACAAGTTCACGACTTAAATAATTAACAACGATATTGTAATTACTATGGTAGCGAGACATTCAATGGACCTAACTAAACAATACTATTCTCAACCTTTTTGCATAATTTTCATTTTAATTCCCGCAGTCTAAATAAAAATAGTGATAGCATAACCGACTTCTTAAAGACACTAAATCATAAATACCCCTTATTAGCGGTTAGTGAAACTTGGTTGGATGATGATATTTTAGGGTGGCCTTTCTATTCAACAAAGGATTGCATAGGCATTCGCTATTAATTAGGTTTAAATCATGGCGGATTTTGTAATTGGTGGTGAATGGTTGAAGGCATTTGTCAGGGGGCCTGTAACAGGCCCCTGAAAAAATGCCCTCAACCATTCACCAACAATATATCCACCCACAATTAACTTGATTGATCGCGAAAACCCCTACCCAGTTTTATTTGTGGCGATTTAACATTAATCTGCTGAACACAACAACTCACTCTGATTAAAATGAAATTCTTATACCATGTACTAGGCTCCTTTTTATCCCTTATTCGATAAACCACTCGCGTTACAACTTCGCGACATATCCCCATGACAATATATTCACGAATATCCTAAATTCATAAAATTTTACAAAAACAAAAAAACAACCTAAAACAAACAAAAACCAAATACAAAAAGAATTAAAAAAAGTAAAATTAAAATAATAAAAAAACAAAGCAACAAATTATAAAAAACTAAAATATTGTAACTAACAGAAAAAATAAACACCACTACGATCACTTCATTTAAAACGGAAATTAATAATACTAAAGGGATGAGTCTTAGATACCCCTTCTGCTTATACATCATACGAAATATCATAAATAATTCACTGTCCTTTTACATAAGCATTTTCCTAAATTAAAAAAAATTACACAAAAGTAAAAAATAGTAAACCTTGGATTACTGTGAATAATTTAATCAATTTTAAAAACTAGAAACAAAACTGTACATAAAATCATAAAACCTACCAGTGATATAACAAAAATAATTATGTTAATATTATTTAATTTTTTAGTTTTTTGATTTTTTTAATATTTGTAAAAATACTACTTCAACAAATTTAACATTTACAAATATAACATAAAAACACTAGCAAAACAATTAAAAATGTCATCGGCAAAAACTCCAGACCAAAGACTCCTCCTATTTTGGAGGGTCCTACCAAGATAATCCGGACACAGGAATGATCTCTAACAAGTTCAACTCTTTCTTCGCCAATATTGGTCCTGAACTTGCCTCTAAGATCCAGTCTTCTTCATTTTCTGACCTTCTTGATGATCCTCATCCCAGCTCTATCTTTTTCAATCGCATTGATGAAAGGAGGAGAGTCTTGACATCGTCAAGAAATCAAAATGGCAAAAGCGCATGCTCATACGATGTTAGCCCCTCGATCGTTAAGCGTGTCATTCCTTTTATCTCCAAACCCCTTAACTACATCTTCAATCTTTCCTTGTCAACTGGTATCTTCCTTCGGCTTTTAAGATTGCTAAGGTCATTCCTGTCTTCAAAAAGGATGATCCATGTCTTCTCCAACTACCGCCCTATATATCTCTTCAGGATTTTCCAAAACCCTTGAACGCCTTATCTATAAGAGGCTTGATAATTTCCTCACTCGTTTCCACATTCTCCACGATAACCAATATGGCTTTCGGAAACAACACTCTACTGACCTTGCTCTTCTGGATATCTGTAATAATTGCTTCTTCTCTTGCTCTTAACTACCATACCATAGGTATCTTCCTCGATTTATCCAAAGCCTTCGACAACATCAACCACGATATTATACTACTCTGCCAAAATCAACCACTATGGTATTCGTGGCCTTCCTTTGGATCTTCTCTCCAGTTATCTTTCCAACAGACTTCAATTTACTTGTTTTGGTTCACACTCTTCTAGTCGTCTTCTCCCTGTTCCTGCGGTGTGTCCCTCAAGGTTCAATACTGGGTCCTCTTCCTCTTTCTCCTCTATGTTAATGATATTCCTTCCTCCTCTTTTCCGAACATTTCTCCTTTGTATTATTTGCCGATGACACCAACATAATTTCTATCACACAAAAACCTAAACACTCTCACAAATATATTTAACAAAGAGATAATAAATGTATCACACTGCGTTAAAGCCAACCAAACTTTCTCTTAATATATCAAAAACTAACTATATTCACTTTACTAAGAAAAAACACGACACACCACCAACAAAAATCATAATTGACAACACACCCCTTCACCCTTGGACCATACAAAAAATTTCTAGGTTGTGTAATCATTGATCAAAATCTTTCCTGGAAATATCACATCTCAAAAACTACAAATCAAATTTCTAAAAACATCGGGATCTTAGAAAACTCCGCTCACCCTTCCAAAACAACATATTATCCTCCACTTTTGCAACACTTTAATACTAACGTACATATCTTATAGTAATATAGCTTGGGCAAATACAGACTTAACACTTGATAACAATCATTGTCCATGGACTTCTCCAAATTCGAATAAATTGGACAATATATTCAAAACTCCAAAAGCGAGCCATACGCATCATCAATAACACCGCATACACATCTGTTACGATTCTTAACCGTTGGTATGCGTGACGAGTCTCGGCGACTGTTTTTCACCAAGGAGAACTTATAAGCAAGACTTTGGCAATGTTCTTTCGGACTGCTACAGTTCAAACACATCCACAAAGAAACACAAGGAGACACAACAGCTTGATTTATCAAATATATTACACACTGCCTTTAATCATAACTATAGATGGTAGTTTCACCTACTCACAACAGATTGTTGTGGGGAGATGACCATAGTCAAAAGCTGAAAGACAGGACTCCAAAGACAGACCACCACCATGTGAATTGAGCCAGCTTCTACTATCCACAGCTTGCCACCTTTGCCAACACGGTAATCTGAGTGGCTAATTGCTCATACAAGCATAACTTTACTTTCTGATTGGTTCAAACTTGTGTATACGCAGCTAGCCCTCATTCTGATTGGTTAACTTGTATATCATACAAATAGACAAGCCAATACAGCTTGTGATTGGTCAAGTTTCAAATATAGCATTGGTCATGTGACTTTTGTGGATTTTCCAATTCATATTACTTTGTATGAGCTGCCATTAGGCTCAAAAATCATGAAATCTACAAATATAACTAACAAACATGATATAATCAGTGTTTCAAGTAGTTATATCATGACATCCCCGTGTGGCTCTATGATTGTGTCAATCATCAAACATTTTTTACATAAATTCTATAATAATCATATTAGTTGGTAACATAGTGAATAACATAAGGTATAACAGTGTGCATTGTAACTTGGATGGGTGTAAAAGACAAGTTTCTGTGACATAGTCCGTTGCAGTTATTGCGACAGATTTCATTTCAGTTTCTGCGACATAGTCCGTTGCAGTTATTGCGACAGATTTCATTTCAGTTTCTGTGACATAGTCCGTTGCAGTTATTGCGACAGATTTCATTTCAGTTTCTGCGACATAGTCCGTTGCAGTTATTGCGACAGATTTCATTTCAGTTTCTGTGACATAGTCCGTTGCAGTTATTGCGACAGATTTCATTTCAGTTTCTGTGACATAGTCCGTTGCAGTTATTGCGACAGATTTCATTTCAGTTTCTGTGACATAGTCCGTTGCAGTTATTGCGACAGATTTCATTTCAGTTTCTGTGACATAGTCCGTTGCAGTTATTGCGACAGATTTCATTTCAGTTTCTGTGACATAGTCCGTTGCAGTTATTGCGACAGATTTCATTTCAGTTTCTGTGACATAGTCCGTTGCAGTTATTGCGACAGATTTCATTTCAGTTTCTGTGACATAGTCCGTTGCAGTTATTGCGACAGATTTCATTTCAGTTTCTGTGACATAGTCCGTTGCAGTTATTGCGACAGATTTCATTTCAGTTTCTGTGACATAGTCCGTTGCAGTTATTGCGACAGATTTCATTTCAGTTTCTGTGACATAGTCCGTTGCAGTTATTGCGACAGATTTCATTTCAGTTTCTGTGACATAGTCCGTTGCAGTTATTGCGACAGATTTCATTTCAGTTTCTGTGACATAGTCCGTTGCAGTTATTGCGACAGATTTCATTTCAGTTTCTGTGACATAGTCCGTTGCAGTTATTGCGACAGATTTCATTTCAGTTTCTGTGACATAGTCCGTTGCAGTTATTGCGACAGATTTCATTTCAGTTTCTGTGACATAGTCCGTTGCAGTTATTGCGACAGATTTCATTTCAGTTTCTGTGACATAGTCCGTTGCAGTTATTGCGACAGATTTCATTTCAGTTTCTGTGACATAGTCCGTTGCAGTTATTGCGACAGATTTCATTTCAGTTTCTGTGACATAGTCCGTTGCAGTTATTGCGACAGATTTCATTTCAGTTTCTGTGACATAGTCCGTTGCAGTTATTGCGACAGATTTCATTTCAGTTTCTGTGACATAGTCCGTTGCAGTTATTGCGACAGATTTCATTTCAGTTTCTGTGACATAGTCCGTTGCAGTTATTGCGACAGATTTCATTTCAGTTTCTGTGACATAGTCCGTTGCAGTTATTGCGACAGATTTCATTTCAGTTTCTGTGACATAGTCCGTTGCAGTTATTGCGACAGATTTCATTTCAGTTTCTGCGACATAGTCCGTTGCAGTTATTGCGACAGATTTCATTTCAGTTTCTGTGACATAGTCCGTTGCAGTTATTGCGACAGATTTCATTTCAGTTTCTGTGACATAGTCCGTTGCAGTTATTGCGACAGATTTCATTTCAGTTTCTGTGACATAGTCCGTTGCAGTTATTGCGACAGATTTCATTTCAGTTTCTGTGACATAGTCCGTTGCAGTTATTGCGACAGATTTCATTTCAGTTTCTGCGACATAGTCCGTTGCAGTTATTGCGACAGATTTCATTTCAGTTTCTGTGACATAGTCCGTTGCAGTTATTGCGACAGATTTCATTTCAGTTTCTGCGACATAGTCCGTTGCAGTTATTGCGACAGATTTCATTTCAGTTTCTGCGACATAGTCCGTTGCAGTTATTGCGACAAATTTCAGTTTTTGCGACAAACCTTTTGAAGATGTAATTATTTGAGACAATAATTTGGATCAGTTTCCACAGTCACTTCTAGCTCCGCTGTCATTTACAGATTTTTCTCAGTTGACAGGACACTTTTGCTTTGGTGTTCCTGACAAGGGGCAAAATTGGAGAATGTTCATATCGCCGATGAAGGACAAAATTGCAACCTTCAACTAGTTATTAATCAGTTCAAACCTAGTTTTCTAGAAGAATATATCTGTTAGATGGAAGTGACGCTGAAAATGTGGTAGAATCAGTTAGATTTGTCTCAGCAGAATAATCTGTTCGTCTTGTAAATCTGTCAAAAGTCTCAACAAGTAGGCTAGTGTACCACCTCAGCGATAAGAGTCAATGTCCTTATTCTCAAGTCTTCGGCTGCTGACAATAACTTGGTGAAAAATAAACATGTCCATAGTAGAATTTTACACCACATATATGTACACATAATTAAGGTGCATTGTTTGTTCACTCACAATTTGCAAAACTGTGATTTTACTCTAGTTACCTCATATCCAAAGTGTGGGGCATTTCTACTTGTGTTATATTGAATATAAGATAAACATTTAAATACATATATTTCTTACAAATAAAAGTGTGCAACCTCCTATACATTTGATGGGTGTTCAACCTAAGACCAGACTCAATAGGTGATATATGCACTGCTACCCAAAATTAGATATTGAATACACTAGAGTTTTTACACTTTATGTTAACATCATGGCTTATACCATTAGCTACCATTGTGTACTTTTGTGGTAACACCAATTTCTTTTTCAGCTGCCAACAAGTAAAATTTGTTATTGATTTTGGCTTGTAGAATACCAAACAATCTCTTGGGTTTTGCTGAGAGATGTTGTTCTTTTGGAGAACTCCTTGGATAAAAATAGAACAATTTAAACTTGGGTGAACTCCTGACCTGAATTGATTCAATATAATATACAAAGGTCAATTTTGTCTTAGTAGTGGAGAGTGCAGTGGTTAATAATAATCACTCTCCAGTAATAAAGTTTGTATAAATATACATCTACACAAGTGTACACTTCAAACATAATTTATCTGTGTAAACCTTCAGATATAAATTCTCAAATCACTTCTTTTCTGTACTGAACTTGCAGAAATTCTTAATTGAATGCAAGCAAAGTTTAAATTTTCCCATATAGACCTATATACATTTATTTATCATGGTCAATTCTTGATAATGCATCCGCATTGGTATTGACAATTCCCTTTCTATACTGAATTTGGAAATTGAATTGCTGAAGGATTAAAGACCACTTCATAAGTCTATTGTTTGTAGCACGAGTACTATTCAACCATTTCAATGATTCGTGATCAGTTATGACTGTGAACTGATTACCTTGCAAATAGTACCTTAGTTTGTTAATTGCCCATAACTATGCTAAAACCACTCTTTCCTGCGTCCTGAGTAATTCAATTCATTGGTTGCAGTTTCCTACTTAGATAGACTATCGGATGTTCCTCTTTGGACTCGCCTTTGACTTGACTCAATACAGCTCCGATTCCTACATTTTGATGCATCTGTTTGCACAAGAAATGGTTTTCCAAAATCTGGAGCAGTTAGAATTGGTTGTTTTGTGAGGGAGGACTTCAATACTTGAAACGCATGTTCACATTCCTGATTCCAATCCACTTTATTTGGCATACGCTTTTTGGTAAGTCTACCAACGGTTGTGCTATGGTAGCATACTGAGAAACAACTTTCCTTAGTACCCTGTATAAGTCCTAAAAATGCTCTGACATTCTTTTTAGTGACTGGTTGAGGAAAATTTTCTACAGCCTCTAGTTTGTCTAGCATGGGCTTGATTTGTTCATTCCCTACAGTGTGTCCCAATAAGTTACTTCACTGTATGCTACCTTGGACTTTACTGGTTTAATTGTCAATCCAGCTTTCTGGATTTTGCCTAAGACATCATCCAAATGAATTAAATGCTCTGCAGGTATGGAATATAGCAAATATCATCAATGTATTGTTTGCAATACTGAGAGCAATCTTGCAAGACTGGGTCTACCAATCTTTGGAAAGTTGCACTGCTATTTTGCATCCCAAATGGCATCATTCGGTAGGAAAATTGTCCGAATGGCGTGACAAAGGCAGATTTCGCTATTGCATCTGTGGATAAAGGTACCTGATAGATCCTTTGTCAAGTCTAATGTAGAGATATACTTTGCGCCAGCTACATCATCCAAAATCTGATATATACGAGGCATGCAATATGGGTCAAATCTGTGATTTTGTTCATTCTCTAAAAGCTGTGCATTACGCGCATGTCTCCATTTGGCTTTGCTACTACTACAATTGGAGAAGCATATGCAATGTGTAGGCTCAATGACACCTAATGCCAGCATATTGTCAATTTCATCCTTGACTTTTGTATAAGTGCGTGTGGTGTTCTGAATGCTTTTTGCCTAATTGGAGTTTCATTGACAGTTTTGACCTCATGCTGAATGACATTTGTTATACCTGGAAAATCTGAAAATGCTGGGCTAGGTTCTCAAAGGAAATGTTGGAAACCCTTCATTTTGTGTTTGCGAGAGAGTTTCACAAATGTTCAATCTGTTCCCATGTTTGGTGTGTGTAAATGGGGCATAGAGAATCTTCTAGAAATTGTGTTTCTAGATCTTGTTCTATGGGTGATGCACACAAATTTTCATCACCAACTTCATGGATCATCCTGTAACACAATAACAATTCGAGATGTGTTTTGTTTCATCTCTGCTATACCACTTTTTGATCAAGTTAGCATGAAGAATTCTTTAGTTTTCCTCTTGTCTGGCATGGTAATCTCATAATCTACTTCACCTACTCTTTTTGTGATTTTGTAGGGACCCTGCAACTTTGCATCTAACTTTCCTGCTCCCTCTGGGAGAAATACCAAAACCTCTTCGCCTACTTTGTAAATTCTCTCTTTTGCATTCTGATCATAGTACTGTTTCATTTTGGCTTGACTTAGTTTCTTTTGTTCTCTGGCATCAGCTAACCATTTTGTTATATTTGCAGTTATTTTCAACAACTGAGCTGGTATGTCATTTTGGTCTTGTGTTTGATTCACAAAGTTCTCTTTTATGAGACGCAATGCCCCCCCTTACTTGTCTACCATAGAGTAAATGGAGAGAATATCCTGTTAATTCAATGGGACCGTCCCTGTTATGCAAACAAAACCAAAGGGATGTGTTTGTCCCAATTTTGTTTTTTCTTGTTTTGACAGAGAATTTATCATCATTTCAATGTTGAGTATAACCTTTCACATGCCCCTTTCGTTTTGGTGAATGGTCCGCGGAAGCTGGCAATTTTCTGAATCTAGAGTTTTTGTTGTTACACAAATCTGGTATCACCTGAGACATTTGTACCTTGATCATGGATTATCTCACTTTCCTAACCCTACTCGTGCAAAAAACCTGAATAAGAGCTTGTGCCACTGTCGTAGCTTTTTGATCTGGTAAGGGGAATGCCTCTGGATATCTTGTGTCATGATCACATACAATTAACAAATACCTGTTGTCTTGTCATTAAGGCCAAATGACCTGCAATGTCTATGCAATTCTTTTAAATGGAACATATACTATTGGTAGTGGTCTCAGTTGTTGTTTTTGTCTCTGGTTGGTTTTGTTCATGAATTGGCAGTGTGGCATGATTTGCATTAATTTCCTACATTCTTTTGTCATTCCTGTCCAGAAAGAATTGCTGAATTCTTCTATTTTAGTTTGCTTTATACCCCATAGTCCACATGATCATGAGCAATTTTGTAATATTTGTTTCCGCTATACTGTTTTATAGGCACCACAATTTGGTCTTGTACTTGCTTTTCTGGCCTCTTGGCTGGTACCATTTTCTCAATAGAATCCCATTTTGTTTATAGTACAGTTGCCTGAGACCTTTGGCCCTTTTGACTGACAACAAGTTTTCAAGCAGCCTGTAATGTGATATCATTACGCTGCAACTTAATCAATTTGAGATGTCACTGTATAGTAAATCATCTGGCTTTTGACCCTCAATTTTATGCATGGCTTTTAGGTGTACCTGAGTCTGCTGGCTTAAATTGTTTTTTTTGACTTCATCAACCTGTGAACCTGGCATTTTGGCGCTCTCTTTCTTGCTCATGGTTTGTGGCATAGTCTTGCAATTTTGCTTCAATCTTGCACAAAGTTTATCTAATCTGCTTTTGTTTCTGGGCTCACTTGTTACACCCACCATTACTACTCTGCCTTGCCCTTTGGTGTATTTCAAGAATTCTCAATATCTGACCAATCAATACATATCTTGGAGAGCTTTTGATTACCGCTACTACAATTTTCCCTTATGCTTTTTCACAATGCCTTTCGACTTCCTGCTATGGGAGCATTTACACTACCCGCTTACACTGCAAGTGTAAATACGTATCTTCTAGAGGTAACATGATCGGTACAAAGTTTGGTTCAACGGCAATGTTGTATCACATGCAGCAATCACACGCCTCATCTAACTCCAATTCTTTTTGTACTCTTCAAAATTTTACCCAGTAACGATTGCCTGTTGTACTCGTAGTTTCACTGTTAGTTTCCCTTTTGCCTCTAACCTTTGCAAGTTCAACTTTTTTCATTATTCACTTTCTCTTAACCTTAACTCCTTTCTTTTTTCACATTTGATTCTATTCTCTTACTTTAAACTCCCTTTCTTGATTTTCCACTTTGTTAACATTACGTTATTCTTGTAGGCTAATAATCGCTCATCCACATCATACTGTTTCCTACTCTACCATGCACTGGGAACATGTTTGACCTGCTGTATGTGGAGGTAGTTCCACCGTTGTATCATTATGCATTGAACCTGTTTCTTCGGCCTCAACTATGACCTCATCTTAATGCTCGTGGTCACATTTTGGTCAAAGCCATGGTTATGTGACCTTAAAACTCTAACATCGGAAACTGAGCAACTGACTTTTCTGCTCATTTGACTTGTTAATGCATAATATACACATAAATAATATGGGGCCAATTGTAGGTCACTAATTTAAATCAAATTTATATTGCACTAATGTGGCATAAATACCTGTGGTCCTCGGTGTCTTTTCTTGGCTTTGAAGGTCGCTTTAGTTAACTTGCTTGCAGATTCTCCTTGCAGTTAAGTCAATGGCGTTTTTACTGGATGAACGTTACCAACCGCGACATGTTCCCCATGTTACGATCTTTAAACCGTTTGTTATGCGTGAGCGAGGTCTCGGCGACTGGTTTTCCACCAAGGAGAACTTATAAGCAAGACTTTGGCAATGTTTTCGGACTGCTCAGTTCAAACACATTCCACAAAGAAAACACACAGGAGCCACA
Source organism: Ophioderma brevispina (assembly GCA_023653785.1). Classification (NCBI taxonomy): domain Eukaryota; kingdom Metazoa; phylum Echinodermata; class Ophiuroidea; order Amphilepidida; family Ophiodermatidae; genus Ophioderma; species Ophioderma brevispina. Next base: position 19,227 of record JAMKCH010022574.1, on the reverse strand, counting down.
ACAGCTTGATTATCAAATATATTACACACTGCCTTTAAATACATACTGTAGATGGTAAGACTTCACCTCTCCAACCTATGTTGTGGGGAGGGGAGATGGGACCATAGGCAAAAGCTGAAGGCAGGACTCCAAAGACAGGACCAACACAATTTGAATTTGGAGCCAGCTTTTATTATATCCACCGTTGCTACCTTTGCCAACACGTAAATCTGATTGGCTAACTGTGCATCATACAAGCTAATTTATTCTGATGGTTAAATTTGTGTATCACAAAGCTAGCCTGTCATTCTGATTGGTTAACTTGTGTATAATACAAAATATGACAGCCAATACGCTGTGATTGGTCAAGTGTCAAATATAAGCATGGTCATGTGACTTTTTGGGGATTTTCCACATTCATATGAATTTGTATGAGCTTTTTGCCATTAGGCTCAAAAATCATGAAAAATCTACAACATATAACTAACCCAAAACAGATATAATCAGTGTTTCAAGTAGTTATATCATGACAACATCTCACACTAAATCTATGTTCCACAATCCTAAAACACCCCTGGTCAAATCAGGTTACAAAATAGGGACTGATACCTAAAAATTTTGTGACCTATTTCAAATGTCCAACATTTGGAACAATATCAGGTACATTTTAGTATAATTTAAGGATACACTTTGTAAACCTAATTTATACCTAAAAATGTACCTACCATAGGTATACATGGTGTGTGCAAGTGAGAGTTACTTTGTAGGTATGTCCCTAATATGTACCAAAAAAGTAACTAAAGGATACTTATATGCCTTTCAAAAGTGATCTTACCCATCATATACCTAAAAGGACCTTAGTAAGGTACATTTGGGTTATCAATAGCTAAAAAGTACCTCTCATGTAATTAAAAGTAGTTCCCTACCTAAATTATACCTGTTATGTACTTACAAGGTACCCAATAAAAGTATATTTTGGGTTTATCTATAACTATGCTACCTTAAAACGTACCTTTCCTTCGTGCCACAAGTGGTCCATACCTAAATTGTACGTTATATACCTGAAAAGGTACCAAATAAGGTATATTTTGGGTATCTGTACCTAAATGCTACCTAAAAAGTACCTTTATTTGGTTCAAAAGTGGTCCATACCTAAATTGTAAACTTTATGTTACCTAAAAGGTACCCCCCAAAAGTACATTTTGGGTACCTATTCAGGGTGAATAAAAGTAGCCCCACTGATGCACCCACCCCCACCATTTTGGAATATACTTGGGTGTCGATTGGAAAGATTATATTTTTATAGATTTAATTTACAGTAAGATTCCTTACATCGGTTGGTATGTATAGGCCAATCAAAGTAGTCAGTTGCAATATATCTCCAATTGAAAATGCAATGGCCCGTATTCCAAAAGTGTTAACAATCATTTAACGAAACAATCATTGATCTTTGAAGAAAGTGTGTTGGATTTGGATAGGCCTAAAGTACAATTCATAAAAATCATGAATAGTTTTTTCTTAAGTGATAGAGTAAGTTAGCACACAGAACCGTTTTTTTTTGTAAATAAGTTGCTGTTTTACCGTAGGTTCAAAATATTATTCCCTATCTACTTCAATACTTAGGATAAATGTTTATCTAAAAACACAAACTGTTGATAAAAACACCCTTTTTTGGGAATACAGGTACTGTATTCAGCAAAAGCGAATCCCACCAAGAGAAGAAAAACAGGTTATTTAAAACAGCGTGGAACACCACTCAGCTTCGACTTCATGTGGTCTCCGCTTCGACTTAAAGCCATCGCTTCTAAACTGGGGGTATCATGCGTAGTTTAAAATGGACACGTGCGGGTACGATTGGATTTTTGAATCAGTATAGCATTTTACAACAACCAGCGCACTTATAATGTCCGGCGTCTTACCTTGTGAAGTGGAGGGTAACATAAAAATGTCGAATGATAACTTAGTCAAGAAAATGCGTGTCTTTGTTCGTGCGCCGTAAAAGCGCCGTGACTTGAATAGCGCGAGACGATTACTCATTGAGATAACAACTCTTCAAGCTACATCACCCGCACAGAGGGTGTTAGAGACACGGACTATAATTGGATTGGCTTATTGCGGGTTCGACTTCCGAGAAAGTTGCGTAGAGTAATAGACACACCCATATGGCTCATTAGCTGATCGCAAGTGTATACGCAGTCAAGCAAACATACAGGGTGGCTCAGAAAGGAATTACACCCTAAACTATAGGCGACCATAACTTCAAAAGTAAGTATCACCTTTGCGAAATTTAAAAAGAATCTTAAACCACAATTACTTTTTAACATTTTCATGTAACATCACTCGATTTGGCTTCTTCACGAGTTTTGAAGAAAATAAGCGATTATGTTACACACAGTCATTGGACAATTCCTTCCAAGTTTGCTTCACAATAATGCAGATTGGAGGTTAACTACCGCTGATTACAGTGTTATCTGTTCCAAGCTGTCTTTTTTCATTCCCCGAAGAACCGGTCTCTTCTTTAATATTTTGTGAGGTCAAATGCCATTTTGTCGTTTTATTTTATAACAATTACCATGGCAATTAATTATAATCAAAAATCAACAGAAAAATACAAACCGGTAAATAACAAAGAATGATCATCTTTATTATGAAAACACACAATAAAATCTGTCAAAATCTCAACAAGTAGCTAGTGTACCACCGCAGCGATAAGAGTCATGATCCTTTTCTCATTCTTCGGTCTGCTGACAATAACTTTGGTGAAAATAAACATGTCCATAGTAGAATTTTACACACATATATGTACACATACTTAAGGTGTGCATTGTTTGTTCACTCACAATTTGCAAAACTGTGATTTTACTCTAGTTACCTCAATCCAAAGTGTGGGGGCGTTCTACTTGTGTTATTTGAATACTAAGATTAAACATTAGATCTATATTTCTTACAAATAAAAAAGTGTGCAACCTCCTATACATTTGATGGGTGTTCAACCTAAGAGCCAGACCGCAATAGGTGATCTATGCCTGCTACCATACCCAATTAGATATTGAATACACTATAGTTTTTACAACTTTATGTTACATCATGTTATACCATTAGCTACCATTGTGTACTTTTTGTGGTAACACCATTTCTTTTTTCAAGCTGCCACAAGTAAAATTTTGTTATTGATTTTGGCTTGTAGAATACCAAACAATATCTTGGGTTTTGCTGAGTAGATGTTGTTCTTTTGGAGAACCCTTGGATAAAACATAGAACATATTAAACTTTGGTGAACTCCTGACCTGAATTGGATTTCATCTAATATCAAAGGTCAATTTGTCTTAGTAGTGGTACGGTAGTGCAGTGGGATTAATATAATCACTCTCCAGTAATAAGTGTTTGTACAATATAATCTACACTGTGTACCATTCACACATATTTATCTGTGTAAACCTTCAGATATAAATTCTCACAAATCACTCTTCTTCTGTACTGAACTTGCAGACATTCTTAATTGAATGCAAAGCAAAGTTTAAATTTTCCCCATATAGAGACCTATACATTTATTTATCATGGTCAAGTCTTGATCAATGCCTCTGCTTGGTTATTGACAATTCCCTTCTATACTGAATTTTGGAAATTGAATTGCTGAAGGATTAAAGCCACCTCATAAGTCATTTGAGTTGTAGCACGAGTACTATCCAACCATTTCAATGATTTCGGATCAGTTATGACTGTGAACTGATTACCTTGCAATATACCTTAGTTTGTTCATTGCCCATACTATGGCTCATACTCTTTCTCTAGGTATCTGAGTATTCAATTCTTTTGGTTGCAGTTTTCCTACTTATATAGACTATCGGCAGGATTTCCTCTTTGGAGGACGCGAGCTTTACTTGACTCAATACAGCTCCGATTCCTACATTGATGCATCTGTTTTGCACAAGAATGTTTTCCAAATCTGGAGCATTAGAATTGTTGTTTTGTGAGGGAGGACTTCAATACTTGAAACGCATGTTCACATTCCTGATTCCAATACACTTTATTTGGCAAACGCTTTTTGTTAAGTCTACCAACGTTGTGCTATGGTAGCATACTGAGAACAATTTCCTGTAGTACCCTGTAATTCTAAAATGCTCTACATTCTTTTAGTGACTGGTGAGGAAAATTTTCACCCCTCTATTTTGTCTAGCATGGGCTTGATTTGTTTTCATCTCCCTACAGTGTTTCCACAAATAAGGTGTACTTCCACTGTATGCTACCTTTGGACTTTACTGTTTAAAAATTGTCAATCCAGTTTTTCGGATTTGCCTAAGACATCATCCAAATGATTAAATCTCTTCCCAGTATTGGAATATATGCAAATAATCATCAGATGTATTTTTGTTGCAATACGAGACATCTTGCAATACTTGTCTCCCAATCTTGGAAAGTTGCACTGCTATTTGCAATCCCAAATTGCATCATTCGGTAGGCAAATTGTCCTGAATGGCGTGACAAAGGCAGTTTCGCATTGCAATCTGTGGATCAAGGTACCTTAATAGAATCATTTTGTCAAGTCTAATGTAAGATATCCTTTTTTTATTTGCGCCAGCTACATCGATCCAAAATCTGATCTATACGAGGCATGCAATATGGGTCAAATTCTGTGATTTTGTTCAATTCTCTAAAATCTGTGCACACGCGTATGTCTCCATTTGGCTTTTGCTACTAACTACTAAAATCATGACAATTGGAGAAGCCTCATGCACTTGTGTAGGCCTCAATGACACCCTAATGCCAGCATATTGTCATTTCATCCATTGACTTTTGTAAATTGCTTGTGTTGTTCTGAATGCTTTTTGTCCTAATTGGAGGTTTCATTGACAGTTTTTGACCTCATGCTTTTGAATACATTGGGTCTACCTGGAACTCTGAAAATGCGGGCTATGTTTCTCAAGAATGTTGAAAACCTCTTCATTTTGTGTTTGCGAGAGAGTTTCACAAATTTTCACATCTTTCCATGTTTGGGTGTGGTGTGGTAACTGTGGCATAGAGAATCTCTAGATTGTGTTTTCTAGATCTTTGTTCTGGTGATGCAACAATTTTCATCACCACTCATGGATCACGCCTGTCACCACAATAACAATTCGAGATTGGTGTTTGTGTTCATCTCTGCTATAACACTTTTTTGAGCAGTTTAGCATGAAAATTCTTTTAGTTTTCCTCTTGTCTGGCATGGTAATCTCATAACTACTATCACCTACTCTTTTTTTTATTTTTTGTAGGACCTGCCACTTTGCATCTAACTTTCTCCTTGCTCCCTCTGGGAGAAATACCAACCCCTCTTCGCCTACTTTGTAAATCTCTCTTTTGGCATTCTGATCATATTACTGTTTCTTTGGCTTGACTTAGTTTCTTTGTTCTCTCTGGCATCACTAAACCATTTTGTCCATATTTGCAGTTAGTTTCAACACTGAGCTGTACATGTCATTTGGTCCTTGTGGTTTTTGATTCACACAAAGTTCTTTTTTAGAGACTCAAGGCCCCTTCACGTGGTGTCTACCATAGAGTAAATGGAAAGGAGAATATCCTGTATCACAATTGCCCCATCCTGTATGCAAACAAAAACAAGGGACGTGTTTGTCCCCAATTTTGTTTTTCTTGTTTGACAGAGAATTTATCATCAATTTCAATGTTGCTATGAACCTTTCACATCCCCGTTCGTTTGCGTGTGGTAACGCGGAGCTGGAATTTTCTGAAATTCCTAGAGTTTACACAAATCTGTAATCACCTGAGACATTTTGTACCATTGATCCGAGATTCTCTCACTTGCCTAACCCTAATCGTGCAAAACCTGAATAAGAGCTTGTGCCACTGTCGTAGCTTTTGGATGCGGTAGGGGAATCCCCTGGATATCTTGTGGCATGATCACATACCATTAACAAATACTTGGTTTTCTTGGTCCAGTTAAAGGCAAATGACCTGCAATGTCTATGCCATTCTTTTAATGGAACATATCCTAATTGGTAGTGGTTCCAGTGGTTTGTTTTTGTCTCTGTTTGGTTTTGTTCAGGAATTGCATGTGGACCTGAGTTCGCAGTAATCTCTAACTTCTTTGTCAATTCCTGGCCAAAAGAAGTGCTGATTATTCTATCTTTCGTTTTCTGTTACCCATAGTCCAGCATGATCATGAGCAATTTGTACTATTTTGTTCTCTATACTGTTTTTAGGCACCACAATTTGGTCTTGTACTTGCTTTTCTGGCCATCTTGGCTGGTACCCATTTTCTCAATAGAATTTATCCATATTTTGTTAACTAGTAACAGTTGCTGAAGACCATTTTTGCCTTTCTGAACTGACAACCGAGTTTCCAAGCGCCGTATGTGATATCATTACTCCTGCACTTAATCAAATTTGGAGATGTCCCTGTATAGTAAATAATCAGCTGGCTTTTGACCCTCCATTTTTATGATATGGCTTTTAGGTGTACCTGAGTCTGCTGGCTTAATGTGTTTTGACATTCATCAACCCTTTGAACCTTGCTTTGGCGCTCTCTCTTTCTTGCATTAATGGTTTGTGGCATAGTCTTGCAATTCTGCTTTCATCTTGTACAAAGTTATCTAACTGCTTTTGTTTCTGGGGCTCGTGTTACCAACCATTACTGCCTTGCCCTTTGGTGTGATTTCAGAAAGTTATCATATCTGTACCAAGCATACATCATACTTGAGATCTCTTTGATTACCGCTACTACAAATTTCCCTGATGCTTTTTCACATGCATTTCGACTTCTGCTATGGGAGCATTTACACTACCAGCAATACCTGCAAGTGTAACATACCTTATCTTCTAGGTACAATGATCGGGTTACACATATTTTGGTTCACTGCAATGTTGGTATCACAATGCACATCACGCCCTCAATTCTAACTCATTCTTTTTTGTTACCTCTCAAGTTACCAGTACCATTGCCTGTTGTACTCGTAGTTTCACTGTTAGTTTCCTTTTGCCCCTCTAACCTGTGCAAGTTTCACCTTTTTCATTTGAATTCATATAGCACAACATTCAAAGAAAAATTAATTTTTCTTTTTTCAATTTGATCTATTTCTCTTAACTTTATGTTAAACTACTCCCTTTCTTGAGTTTCCTTTGTTAACATGTACTTGAATTCTTGTAGGCTAAATAATCGCTCACTACCAATCTTACTGTGTTTCCCTCTACCTGCCCTGGGACAGTGTTTTGACCCTGCTGTATGTACGAGTAGTTCCAACCGTTGTATTCATTAGCATTGACATGTTTCTTCGGCCTCAACTATGACCTCAGCTTCATGCTCGTGGTCAGAATTTTGGTCGCCATGGTATGTGACCTAAAACTCTATCGGAAACGGACACTGACTTTCTTCTCATTGACTTTTAATGCATAATATACACCTAAATAATATTGGGCCAATTGTGTTGTCTAGTTTAAATCAAAATTAATTGCCCTATGTGCATAAATACCTGGTGGTCCTCGGTGTCATTTCTTGGCTTTTGAAGGTCGCTTTAGTTAACTTGCTTGCAGATTCTTCCTTGGCAGTGAAGTCAATTGGCGTTTACTGGATATACGTTTACCGACCCCCGCGCGCATGTCACCCATGTTTACGATTTTAAAACGTCGTTGGTATGCGGAGCGAGGTCTCGCGACTGGTTTTTCCACCAAGGATAACTTATAACAAGACTTTGGCACTGTTTCTTCGGATCTGCTAAACAGTTCAAACACAATCCACAAAGAAACACACAAGGAGACCCCCAGCTTGATATTTATCAAATATATTAAACCACTGCCTTTATCATTAACTGTAGATGGTAGACTTCACCTCCCTCCAACCTATGTTGTGGGAGATGATTCATAGGCAAAAAGCTGAAGGAGGCTGTCCAAAGACAGACAACCACAATTTGAATTTGGAGCCAGCTTTTATACTATCCAAGTCCACAGCGCTTGCCACCGTTGCCCACACGTATCTGGATCTTGATTGGCTAACTGGTGCATCAACAGCGTAACGTTACTGCTGATTGGTCAACTTGTTCTCACACAATCCTAGCCCCTCATCTGATTGGTTAATTGTATATCATACAAATAGACAGCCAATACAGTCTTGTGAATTGGTCACGTTTCATATCGCCTGGTCGTGTGACTTTTGGGGATTTTCCACATTCATATTAATTTGTATGAGCTGCCCTTAAGGCTCAAAATCATGAATTTAAAATATACTAACAAAACAAATATAATCAGTGTTTCAAGTAGTTATATCATGACAACATCCGCAAACTAAATCATGTTTCCTCCACCACAATCTTAAAACACTCAACATTATGTATTTAAACAAAGTTCTACAAACAGCATTTTCATGTATAGTTACAACTCAAACACCCTCCCAAATAATTTTCAAAGTAATTTCTCCAACATAGTGATATACCCAGATACAACAGCAGAAATGCGAACAAATACTTACACCAAAAACCTCCCTAAACCGAATTAAATATTCAGGTACCAAAATTTGGAATGCATAAAGTAATAGCATCAGAACCTCGCGAAACCATTAATGCCTTTAACTAAACCTAAAAATGAGCTGATTACTAAATATTCAACAGTTATGGCTTATTAAGTATGGTTTTTGATAGCCATCTGTCCATAAAAATTCATGTTATTTATTTTATTTCCTTCACTTGCAAATCTTCCTTTTCATCTCATTCATCTATCCATGACAGGCTCACAACGGATTTCATACTCCCTTGCCTCTGATCTATGTTAAAACAATTTGACAATGTTCTCGTCTTTTTCTTGCCCTATGGTTTTGTCTTGGTCCTGTCTCGCCCCGTCCTGTCCAGTCCTATCCCCATAATTTAAATTTACATATTATTTTCTGTATGGTGGGTCATGCTCAAAGTCCTCTGGACTTTTATGGCCTCCCTGCTTTAGTTCATACCATTACAACTCTGTTACATTTTATTTCATTGAAGATGTAATTATTTTTGCTTAAATATCTTTAAATATATCATATATATTATAGATATAATATATATAATAGGAATCATAGGTGCTAAAGGGCACGCACATACCCATTTGAAGAGCACTCTTAAATGCCGTCTATATATATAGATATATATATATAACTATATATATATATATATATATATATATATAATATTATATTACTAATAATATTATATATATATTTAGCTTTAATGTACTGACTGAATAAAAAGGTTGCTAATAAAACATTATCTGCAATACAAGGGTTAATTTGGCTAAACTGTGCATGTATTCTATATTATTTTATTTTAATATAAAGTAGAAGCAGTGACCAGTACACAAACCATTTTAAAGGCTTAAGTTTCCATTAGGGGAGGCATGTTTACGTTCCCTTGTGGCCGTCTGCATGCCGTGTAAACTTTGCATTGTCTGCACAAGATCATTCGCAGCAGCACACTTTGGTTGTCTGTTTAAACTTACTCTTGATTCGAACTTTCTGATTGATCCGTGAACACTGACGCGAGCATCCAATTAAATCTGGAGTCGTCAAGATACAGACATAAAATTCTCAAGATGATAAATGAGTATGAAAGCAAAAGCAACGGGAGAAACTTTGAGTTAGAAGTTTGAAATTATATATGAGAAACAACCACTCCTAATTAATCAGACTATCATCCTTTATGAACAAATACCTCACGCATATTAACCATGATTGGCTTTAAATCAATAACAGCACATTATTTTGAAGAGCACTCCCCAATCCATGTCCAGATATTTGAGATTGGTAATTGATAGTACAATACCTGTGAATGGAAAGCTAAACTCTCTATCGCTCGCAAAATAAGCAATTTTAATTAGAAGATTAATATCGGAGATCTCCCATAAATAATATAGAACGCTGCTAAAACGTCCTTCCTAATATGAAATAGCCGGAATTGCGCCATGTACGTGTCTACTCGCATCCATTAGTTTTTCCGACCGTCGGTTTCGAAGTCAAGTTAGAGATCATTTTCACGAGGTGACCACTATTTCCTCAAGTGACGGGGACAATAAATTTGGCATTTCCCGTACCCAGGTTTACCGCCATTAATCCCAATCGGAGATCCCGAGTCTAATTACAAATCGCTATTTTTGATAAATACGTATTTTTAAGCATTACCACTTGCAGGTGTAGTTTAATACACAATTACCAACAACTCTTTATTTAATTTTTAAAACAAATCTCAAATTTTGAAAATGTGGGCGGTCGTCTTCAAAATGTGCTGTTATTGCTTTAGTCTCTCTTAGCCATATATAAAACAATAGCAACAGAGGCCACGTAAAGTGCACTCAACCCACCACCTACGCAATACCTTGAAACTATAAGGTTTATCATAAAGAAAGAGTTAGCCTATGATACTTCTTCTAAAGTGTCTGCTATCTAAGTTTTGGAAATCTATGTCAATTAAAAATAAAGTTTTTAAAAATACAGTATGCTCTTCAGAAAGCATGTGGGTGTGCGTGATCGATTGCTAATATTGATGTTTGGATCAAATATCGCCTCATCCGAATTCTTGAAGTAATACTGTCTGCGGTTATCGATTATTAAGTATAAAGACAATAGCCGCTATATCACAGCTATGTTAGCTACACACACCGTTAAACCAATTTTTTTGGCAACACTTCCATATGTCATTCGTTCATTCTCGATTTAATCGACCATTCAATCGTTCTAAATGACATCATTGCGGCATATTGATCTATCATTGGCCCCCTACCCTATTCTATTGTAAGAAAGGTAACAAGTGGGCTGATATAATCAACAAACAGCAGGTTTGGGCATGATATTGCAAAAGTACGGCTACAAACTAACACACAATGATTTATTTTTTTTTATCTCTTGAAAATGCTTTTATATATGTATACTTACTTTCGCCTTGTGGATGATAGTCACGATTCTAAGATAAGTGACATTCAGGAATTCTCAGTAATCATACTCGTCATTTGAATTGATTCTAGTTTAAAGAAACTATCAATGATCCTTCTGAAAGAAGCAAAATTTTGTGAACGGACATCGCCGGATAAGGAGAGAAGCGACCCTCTATAAATCATCATAGTTAATTTCAACCATTGTTGTTGGGGTGTTTGTATCTTTCAAATACAGAAAACTTGTATCGAAAAAAGTCTGAGAAACTTCAGGGCTCAAATCCTTCCTATCTGGAAACAAAGCTTAGCGCAACACAAACGCCCGGCCATAAACGTTGCGTTCAAACCTAACCGATTCTAATCTGTGTTAGTAGCTAATTCAATAAATTACCGTTTGGAAAATGCCCACATCGAGGCAGGTCATGGTCCTGCAAACGCAAAAGATAAAAGATCAAGGACATAACCCGGGAGTAGCAGACATTTGTAACCAATCTCAAGTACAAAAGGTTTGAGTGATTAAATCTTTATGTTAACAGACTGACAGGACACCTGAAACGTGATTCTTACTAGTGCCACGAATGGTGCCTTAAGGAGACGGGGCCAAGACAAGTTTGTACGGGGTCAAATTTGTAAATTGATCCAATCATGTTAAAATGAATACCATGTTATTTGTCTAACACGGGATTCAGAAAAAGGTAATTTTGTATACTATATACATTCCTATAGTTTCAAGTAATAGACTAAAACGTCAAAATCAAGAAAAATGTCATTTCACAGTTGTAACACGTCAAAATTTAAAGTTGCTTGCTCCGAGTTGGATAAACAAAGGTGCACATTATTGGTGGAGTTCACAGGATTAAAATAAGGACTAATTTTGGTAAGAATCTTTGCTACTCCTATTCCTGCTCGCTTAGAAGAAGAAAGAGCTATATAGTCCATGACTGGCTATCATCAGCTGTTCGGTGCACCCCCAATTGGTGATTAATTTCCACATATATCACCTTTAGGGTCTTCCCCCTGCTAGGCATTAGGTATTTTTTCCGCCACCGAAAAGCTGCACATTCAGCGTGTCCTGCCCTTTCATATTATACGCCATTGTTTTATGTAAAACGCCATTATAATTCCATTACAATAGAAATTTTATCCACGATTAAACGAATCAATTTTTAACTCCGGAAAGGGCTTAAACAGCTAGGTTCCAGATGAGCCGCCCGGAAGTATCAATTTTGCTAAATGAAACTTAAAATGGCAAGACAACACAAGCTCATATCAACCTGATACAATAAAGGTCATAATAATGGTGTGACTGTATTTAAGGCCATGGAGTTAATGTAAAGACTATCAGTCCGGGGGCAGTTTTTGTTTCAAAGGTGGATATATGCGTGAACATGGACTTCCGAAATGCACCCTAAACAATATTTCCAACGACTAAAACATACCTCAAAATCAGCATGTTTTGTCTGTTTTTGCTACCTAAACAAGTCTTGTGGTCAGTTTTTGCTACCCGTTGGGTAAAGGAGAGGGCGAAAAGGAATGGTTAAACAAGTAAGCAATGCCTTGGCGTTGATAATAACCCTTATTATGTGCTTTTGCTCATGTTCCTTTCTTCCCATGACAAGAGTTTTGATGTATTTTATCTCGCTTACATCCACAATTTCTCGGGTTTACGAAAAAACATACCCTTTTTCTTCCCCCATATTTTGCTGTTTTGACACCCTATCAATGTACTCGCGTACATCGCCTGTTGGAAAAAAGAGCCTTTTTCACCGTTTTACTTGTTCACGTCTCATATCCACCTTTGAATACCAGTACCCACCCCCCCCCCCCCCCCGGGCTAAATCATGACGCCTTGTGTTGTCCCAGTCAAATAAAATATATGCTTATGAAGAAGTGTAAAGGTTGTCTATAATTTAAGAAGAACAATTAAATATGGTGACCTAACTTTCTTTCCCAGCACATCCAGTGCTATCTTTGTTTCTGACTTGTAACACCAGCTCCTTCTCCCTCTCTACTGCCGAGATCACCTTCCTTCCCAGCGTTAACTCGTGTTGAGAGGTCTGCAAGTGTCCAGAAGTACGAGAGAAAATTGCTGAAAATGTTTCTCAATAGTTTTCCCTTATGGTTTCTTTTATGGCGAAAAAGACGTGGCAGGGGCGTTTTACCTTCTTCATTTATGTCCCCCGGAGTGGGTATAACCGCCGTCATCATGAGTTAAGATGATGTCCGCATATACAAATATACATTACAAATGTTATTGATATTCTTTTTTTGGTGCTCTCAAAATATTACTCGCATTGTTACCCCATCAATTTGGCAATTTTAATACATTTAAAGGTCCCAGGAAATTGCAAATAGAAATGAGTGGTTTGTGTCAAGTCTACAAGAGGTACCAAAAACATTCAATATTTGGGTTGGTGATGACATAATTTTGTGGTAGCTCTTGCTTTATCAGAGAGTAATATAAAATCCCGAGTGACTGGTGTGCATCTATTCATGACACTGGACTGAAAATCATAGTTTCACAATGATGTCATTGGTATGATTCTTTTTTTCTGGCCCTGTTTATTTGCTGGAATGGCCCCAAAGTTTAAGTATGTTTATCATCTCATTTCCTGGGACCTTTAACAAAAACCCAAGGCCTCTTTCCGGCGGCCATCTTGGACCTAGATGTTAAAAAGCCCACTCATGAATGTAAAACTTTATTTCGTTTAGTCCGGGTTAAATTTCCTATCTATAATGAAAATACATATGGCAGTTTTTCATACAACAATGGCGGCCATTTTCAAATAGGCATAGGCGCTAATGTGCAACTTTCGTGAGCGGAAACATACCTAAGGCCTTAAAAAAATTGTTTTGATTGGCGTAACTAGAAACAATAAGTGTAGGTAGGTCGGATTGTTTTTTTTTTTTTATTTTTATTTTATGTTTCACCATACCAGAACACAAATATATGACACACATTCAAAAACAAATGGCAACCTCTTCACTTTTTCTGTACACACAATCTTTTTATTTGTCATTTTGAATGTCCTGCAATACTAAATCGCGAACAAAGGAAATATTTGTTGTGCATGGTTTTTCAAATTCAAAAATCAAAACGTTTTTTGGCACACAAAAATAAAATATTGGGTCGGGCGGTAAATAGGGTCTGTCGGTTACCGCCAATCAACAATTTTTTTAAGCCCCTAATCCTAGTCAGGTAGGGGACACCCCCTTCAAAGGTGATCTATTGGAAAATTATCACCAGGTGGGTGCAACAAACTCTAATTTAAAGGCCCGTACAGAAACTGCCTCATGGACTATATGTAAGAACAACGGTGGCAATCTAATTGATCCACCTGGTAATTTTGACATGGGGCATGATATTAAGAGTTTCAATAAGTGGGTTTTAGGGGTAAGAAACCTAAGAGTATCGCCGATATGAAACTATGTTCTAACATGATCCGGACTTCATTAACTCCTGCCCATTGGTGCAATCCTCGAATAACAACATTAAAAATTTTCCAAAGCCTTTTAATACTTGAGTTTTTATTTATTGATCTATTTTAAGAATGGGAACTTCTTCTTTAAAATAATAATAATGAAATAATTTATATGAACTGCATACAAAAGTCTCTACCCATATAGTCCCCCACACTAAAGCAATTTTCGTGGGGTTCACTGACCTTTCTTGGTCAAAACACAGAATATTTTCAAAAATCTGAGATTGTGTTGCAAACTATTGAAACAAAATAATTGAATCAATTGAAATGATTCTTTGAGCAACTTTTACAAAATTGCAGGATTGTGATCACTTAAAAAAAGCCCACGCTTTGGTTATTTGTATTCATTTCATAGGCGATTTTGTAGTTTTATTGCTGTGATGAATTATAAACGCTATTTTGTTATCCCTCACGCTTGGCACGCGATTGTTTTGAAATCGACCGAAGTGTGACCCAGCGGTCGAGGTACAGTTCGAACGACGATTTCGTTATCCGGTGATCTTAAGTCGATTTTCTTGTAGTGCCTTTCAAGGCCTTGTGTAGACATGTGCTGTATCACATACGTACCGCAGTGTCTTTAAACACACATTAGATGTGCATAGAAAACAACTCGCCAGTATAAATTTCAAATTATATTTTGATTATAGTTTCCTTAATACGTACAGCAACTACAAAACTGTATTAGTAGTAAAACAATTTGGGATGCCAAAACGAGGGGAAGAATTTCGATATCCTTTCATACAACCACACAACGTAGCTTCCGACCTATGATTTTACACCACAAGTAACCCATAAGCCTATACACGTGCATGTACTTGTGAGGATGGAAGCCTAATGCCATGCTGCCCCACCGCCCCCCACCAATACCGCAACGTACCATTTGTACACATGATCTTTGGTAACCACACCTCGAACTCACAGCAGCGCTTCTCGCTCGCACAACAACACCCACATACACAAACACACACACATCATATCACACAAACACACATCCCCTAAACACATCCCTATACTACCCCCCCTACCACAGAAACAGCACAACACCCCTACACACACCTCCTTCACACAAAAGCCTATCCCTTCACCCTAACAAACCACACGACACACAAACACTTCCCACCCACCTTACACACCCTTCAGGTCTATTTGATTTTTTCAGTAAAATATGCGCGCGGAATATTTATGCAATTACAAAAAATTGGGGGGCAATCGAGGAACGGCCTAGGTTCGTTGGTAGAGGTCTTCCTTGTAAGCTCAACAATGACTTTTTGGAAAATGTCTTCGTTACAGTAAATGTCATTAAATTCAATTATTCATTGCGTGAAATCGAAGTACTTTTGGAACCTGGTTTGAAATACTAACTCATCCCGAATCATGTTTGCTTCTGGGCCATTATTCTCCGTTAAAGTGTTCCATTTTGGTCTTCAACATGAAAAAAAATATCAACATTAAGGAATTTCTGAAAATCATTTCTGAAAATCGTAAACTTTAATATCCTCAGACCCGGAACAATGCATGGGTGATCTTAATCAATATCCTATTTTTAGTATAAAATAGCCTAAACGTTAACACTTAAGTGCCCAAGCTAAAAAAAACTTCCGTTAGTGCCCAGGGGGGGGGTTCCAAGGGACCCAACCCAGATAACCACTTTCCCCGTGGGAGTTTGATCATGACAAACACAAATAAAATTGGGGTCCGTCAAAAACACATACCCACACTAACAATGAAAATCCGACCTTGACCTATGACCTCCTACGGCAGTTTGAAATTGTCACTCTTCGAAACAGAGTGGGTCGAACATTCTCCATCCTCAGCAAACTCCCATATAATGGTTTTGACCAAAATAATTCATTCGATTTCACTCTATAATAACCAATTAAAAATAATCATTGCAAATATGCCCAAAATTTTACCATCTTGTATTTTTCTCAGAAACTTCAAAATCCGCCTATTTTTTTCTTTCCCATAGACTTGACACAGTTTAGAGCACGGCATTACAAAATTAAAATTGATTGCTATCAGCCTATAAAAAGGTTATTTGATTTACGTATTATTAAAATATCATTATTAATTGCCTCCTAAGGTATCTATCTAAGCAAATAATCCCACGATTTATCACTTTAAATTTTTTAATTAGTTAAAATTATTTTATTTTTTTTCCCTTCCTTTAGTTGCCCAAGGGGGGGTTCCTAGGGACCCAACCTAATTATTCTAATGAGCCGTGGGCGGAGTTAAAATTTGTGTTGTATCAGAGACGCGTATTGCATAATCAGACAATTACAAAAAAACTCCTTGAAAATTTGATTGCGTACCGAGAAATCGCAAAAAAATCAAGTTGGGGTACTATGGAACCCCCACGCCCCTTGGGCACTTATTGTTAACACTGAGCAACGTAATCTGGGTAACGTATCTGTCCGGCCTTTTTCTTAGTCCTGCGGTTCTTGCTTCCCGACTTTGTCTCTATAACCGATTAGCTATTACCTTCATACTAAAGCATTGTGTAGTGTTCGACTTTATGTATCACGGTGTTTTGCAAGAGCGTAGCGGGAGGGAGGTAACATAACGTATCTGGCGCGGTGTGAACGTAACAGGAGGGATTGCTTTCATTACTAGGGTTGAAAACTGTTACTTTGAAACCAGATTTTTATGCAAAACATGTATAATAATTGGCGACATGCTCTCAAGAAGTCTTGAGATAATAATAGGGTAATATAGGCCTGATCAATACAATTTAATACTGTGATATGCGCTCTTGTATAACGACCAGGGCACCATTTAAAGACGGATTTGGCTGGCGACATAGGCGATCAACAAGAATTAATGCATTTTTATCCTTATTGCTTGATAACTTCTCACCGGGGTTTTTACAACTTCTAGTCCTGATCACTTTGAAAACATAACCCTGAGTATAATTTATATAATAAATTGTATTTCTTAATGTGCAAAAACAGCTTTAAACTGTAGCGTGACTGTGAGCCGACACGAAAAACACTTTTGAACACTTATCGGAGAAATGGCCCTTCTGAACTTTATATACCAGTTATACTGGGACGTGCTATATCACTTACGGACATTGAATGTGTCTTTTCTTAACAAACTATAAATTCCTCATGGATGATTATCAACAGTCCTGGTATTTTTGTTTGATAGCGTGACACGCCTCAATACAAAATACTTCGTCTACTGGCGCTGTCAGACATTATTTTCCCCACAACCTCATAACACCTTCTAATCCTTGAGTCGTAGACGTGATCACGAAACAATGACTGGTGTCTCTTATCATGATTATCCTCTGACAAGTATTGATAACCAGACCCAAACTTAGAGAATAAAAGTAATAGGATTTGTTGTTTTGCCTATCTAATATCGTAGTCATATTGGATGGTTCAGTCCAATATTTTGAGTAAGTGTTCCTGCCAGCGGTATCACTACGATACAATATTGGACTGCCCATCCCCAATATGACACGATTTAGATAGGCAAAACAAAATCCTATCTTTTATTCTCATTCTATTTAGTTTGTTTGGTTGTTTTAATCACCGAAATATTTTTATTTCAATAAATTTATTAAAGGGCAAAAATATTCCCCGCATGTCAAAAATGAACCAACCCGTACTAGCTGCTTGTACTGCGTATCCTTATACACGCGCGCGTAACACTTGCGCGACGCCACGCCTATCTAATATCGTCCTCATATAAGATAGGCACCAACCAATGATACACCTCCGCCGTTAAATTACAGTCTAGGATCTCAATTGCATTCGCTTCTTTTAATGACAAATACGCACGTTTGAGTATACCGAGTATCTCAGTTATAATTCACTAGCACATTACCACCACAACTGTACAAAATTCTCAGTTTAGGTTCTTATGAAAGACACTACCTCTATCGTATAATCCTACATTCACCGTCTTTCTGTGATAATACACACCTAGAGTTGAACCATTGAACAGTGTTTCCACTTCATAATTCGACGGAGCTTTCGGATTCACATAGAAGTAGTGGATTGACACGTGATCTTCGTACGTGTCCAAACACTGGTGGTTTCTCAATATGATCCAGCCAGAGATGCGTACAACGGCTGGCTGCTTCAGTGAAATTCCTCACAGGTCCTTGTTTGTGCATTGTTGCTCCAAAGAACCAAGAGATGTTCCATTGTCCTTGGTGCTGTAGTGTGCTTGATACTGTTTCCAGGTAGCTCCACTTCTACAAGGAAACCTTAGATCGGCATTATGGTTCTCATTACTCATTACGCTTTAGTCATAATTTTAGTAACACGGTCAGACCAGTCAACATGATTGAAAGCACTTCAACGCACCCGGCAGGCGGGGCGGGTGGTTGGGTGCCAGCCCTCGTAATCTCTCCGTAACAAAAATAATCATTGATTATTAATTAGTGGCGGTTGGAAGGTTAAGGTTTCAATAGCTCGTTCAAAAGCGTTCCCAAGTACCATGAATTCTGCGATCTTCATTAAAAGGCAACGTGAAACTACGGTGAGAATCTTCGATTTTTCTATATATGAATCAAGAATTGCTTAAAACAAATTTTTGTAAAGAATTCAGTTGTTTTGGCCAGTTTCACTGAACCATCATGATTAAGTCCCATCTGAACTTGGCGTTGTGTTGCACAGTTTGTATGCGTCCTGTTTACGATACTCATAGGCAACCTTCCGAGTTGACTTTTGGCATCTTCTAAAGATGACTGACCTGGATATATTGAAGCTTTTCCAATACAAAGTAGAGGCTTCACTTCACTTATGACTTTATGACTAATTAATTGACTTAATACAAGTCATAAGTTCTGGAACAGAAAGAACATTTAGCCAGAAAGTTTTTAGCCAGAAATAACCAAAAAATACTTTCAGAACCAAAAACGGTTAACACT
>JAMKCH010022573.1:0-66370 GCA_023653785.1 Ophioderma brevispina | reverse complement strand
AAATTATCATATAATCAAGTGAGATATTAATCAGCAAGGTCAATATAACATGAGTTAACAGTAATTTGTACAGTGGTTACATTTTAGGTTGCGGTAGTTAGGGAAAGAATAAAAGGGGTAGACAATGAGCAAGGGCAAGAAGAAAAATGTATCATATTGTGATCCAAGGTGAGAATATTACCCAGCAATGGCAATATAAACCTAGATAACATCATTTGTACATTATAGTGGAATTCATTCAAATTACGTGAGACTCTTGCATATTTCGATAGGGGTTGTGATATGGGGTCAGTCCTCTCCCACTGAGGAGATCGGCCTTTTGTTACCATTCCCAAAACATACATAAGTACCATTTTAATTGTAAAATAAAAAGATGATAGTGGTTGAAAATAAGCTATGAAGGGGCAAATAATATACATGTAATTAAGTAAAAATAAATAAAATAACTTTAACACCACTTGTATTACGTGCATTTTGTGTAGATAGGAGAAAAAGAATGCCAGGGGTAGACAACGGCAAGGCAAGGAGAAAAGTGTATCATATAATAAAGGAGAAGATGTCGTACAGCACTACCATATTCATAAGTTTACACAAATTTGTAATTGGGGACATTTTATGATGTAGATAGTTAGAAAACGAATATAAAGTTAGGCAATGAGCAAGGAGGGGAAAGATTATACCCTATAATCGAGGTAAGAATATTAATCAGCAATGTCAATGTATACATTAGTTTAACATTCAATTGTACATTGTACATTTTATGTTGTAGATAGTAGAAAAAGGCTGAACGAAGTAGACAATGAGCAAAGGAAGGTAGGAAAATGTTATCATATAATCAAGGGTGAGAATTATTACCCAGTAATGTCAATATAACATAAAGATAACATCATTTGTAACATTTAGTGGATTTCAAATTAAGTGAGCTCTTTGCATATTTCGATAGGGGGGTTGATGGGGGTTCGTCCCCTCCCAGGCGAGACTAGGCCTTGTTACCATTACAAAAAAACATTATGGTGTCATGTACAAAAGTACTGTACAGAATCGGCTCACGGAAACTGATGCATTCAGTTCTACAATGGTCTGTAATGATAGGACGTATGCCATGGTTGGCGGTAGGTTTTCAAATCCGTCTCCGCTAATCTCTTTAATACAAGGTTGACAGTGTTTTTAATGGCCAAAATAAAAACTTAGTTGTGTTTGTGTGCATTGATATTAAGAAGTATTTCTCCAATGCTGTGATAAGGAATGATATTTTTGCAGTATCAAAGGTAAGTTATGTTCAAATAACAGCGTTTAATGAAATACTTGATGGGTTTCATCAAGCAAATTGAAGAATTTTTAGTTGTATAAATATTAATTTACAAATTACATGAGAATAATTAGAGGGGCACAAACATGGAATCCTGTTGACCTAGCAGTGCAATTAGGATGCATGGTATTATGATAACAACTCTGGCAAGCAGAGTATACAGGTGAGCATAGCGACTTCCACAATACTATCCAACGCCCGGTGGGTTGTGACAATTAGCTGACCTTGGGTCACTAGTGACCCTGATGAATTCATAAGAAGGTACGGAATAATTGCCTAATTCTGCAGTTTATCGTAACAAGTCTGATGAATTCATCAGGGTCACTAGTGACCCAGGGGTCGCTAATTGTCATCGTTCGTCTGCGTGCACAAGTCCAAAATCACGTCGGACGATCTTCTTTAACCAGCTGATAGTTTCATCATCCAGGTTGATCAGGCCTGGAATTCCTCTTGGGGAATTGTAAACCTCACAGTCATGTATGATGTGGCTAATGGTTTGTGGCTCCCCAATCGCATTTTGGTGATGGTTCTACTCCGATCTTGTGAAGGAAGTTCTTTGTACGACAACGCCAGTTCTGATGACTTGTGAGTTGACCCATGGCTTTCCTACCAGGTCACAGCCTTTGGGCTTGCTAGAGGGCTGTCCACAAACTGCTTTAGGTTCAAAGTAGAGGAGGACCATTGCTAATACCATCTGTCATTGATACAAGATGATCGATAGGGATTCTGTGACTGCAGGGTCATGGATTGGGTAGAAAAGTGATTCGTGGAATTCTATGCTCCTCAAGGGTGTGGGTGGTGGGATAGACTACCAGGTCATCAAGAGTCCTTGGCGAGGTTGATCGTCTGAAGGTTCATCCTAAGTTGCAGGAGCTATGCCAGACAGAATTGGAAGAGTTGGAGCCCTCGCACAGCTTCGGGTGCCAATCTTCAAGAATTTGTATGATGTTGTCATTGCAGGAGTTTCCCATTCTTGAGGAACTTTAATGGCTTCGGTGATCTCATAGTAGGTGATGGTTGGGGACTGGGGACTTGGACGGTGGAGAGGTTTGTAGAAGCTTTTATCTGCATTAACAGCACGAGAGTGGGCGTTCGCCTGTGGAGTGTGGTCTTGCACTTTCCATTGTTGACAAGTTACTGAAGCGATGGAGTTTGCAGCGACAGGGGGACCCACTGCTTAGCTGGACAGCTACCTCTGGTGAGCTTGTTGATGGTGTTCCAGGCCTTGCGGCTGAAGTGGTAAAGGGGGGCTTGTGTTGGAATTTCCTCCTCCCATCTGGGGCGTCTCTTTTGGCCAAGAGATAAATAGCCGGTTGCCCTTTGCTATTCTCTCACAAGTATCGACAGTTGGATTACAATACCCGTGGATAACTCGTCGCATCCTTGTCCCCACAGGGGGTGTAGGGATTCCTCTGCTCTTGGTGGAGCATGGAGCAGAAGTCAGCATATGCATCGTTGAGTTAGATGAAGCCGGGGCTGGCAGCGTGATGACAGGTCGCTGGTGAGTTGTTTGAACTTGGACAGTTGGCTTTCCTGAAAGTCCATCTCTTTCGTAGAGGCTGGAGGTCGTGACCTTGATGTCACAGCTGGTGACAAGGATAGGGCAATGACCTCATCTAGGAAATCTAGGGAGGACCGTTCTGGAACAGCGAGATCGAATGTCGCTGGTGACTGTTGACAGGTCGCGGAGGTCATGTCCAATGACTGCTAGAAATAGAAGGTAGGTGGATCCTTACTATCAACCGCAGTTGGATGTCTTGGGCTTCAATCCATTCAGAGCCGCTTTGCCATTCTTGTCAGTATTGGAGTATCCCCATGCTGTATGTCTACATTTGAAATCTCCCGCAGACGAAGGAGCTCCGCTGAACTAACTGGAAGGAGTTGAAGTCTGCTCAGCTGATGGTGGCTTATAGATGTTGTTGAAGTGGGTTCCAATTGCTTCAAATTTTATCCACTGGATCTGCGAATCAATTGAGAAATGCACCCTAACCAAGTATTTCACCGACTAAAAAAATTACCCTAAACAAGCATTTTTTTTTTTTTTGTTTGGTTTTTTTGTTCTGTTTTTTTTGCTACCATAAACAAGTCTTTTGGTCAGTTTTGGCTCCCTAAAACAAGTAATCAATGCATTGTGTGTTGATAATATACCCTGATTATCTAACTTTGCCATAGTGCATTTCTTCCAATTCAATATTTTTGACGATTTTTGATCTCGCGTACATCACAATTCAGGGTTACGAAAAACATAACCCTTTTTTCCATTTTTTGCTGTTTTTGACCCCTAATCATGTACGCGCGTACTCGCCTGTTGGAAAAAAGAGACCCTTTTTACACGTTTTCTTGTTCACGGGGCAATATCAAAACAACCTTTGGAATACAGTGCCCCCCCCCCCCGGGAAATAGAGTGCATGTAGTCCCAAATCCGTAAGGATCACTGACGCATTGTGGTATTAATGATTACATAAAAGAATTAATACAAAAGTGAAGTATTTGGGATTCTAGGCATTCTAAAGGATTTACAGATAAATTCTGGGGACATCATCAAGAAACTGTTATATAAGCGAGCTAGAGTTAGAAATAAGCAGAAGCACAATAAAGAACAGTGATTTAGTTACAGATAATCGAGGGATTGGAAGTACGCGGTGTAATCACAGAGGTTAAGTGACCATGGGTAGATACCATAGACTTAACACTGTCAATAACAAGGTAATTAGTAAAGCGTCCGCAAAAGAAAAATAGTATCAGAGGGTTGTATTCCGATGACTTGCATGACTTGATGTGATTTACAGTGAGTTAACTTTACAGTTTAGGTCTCTCTTATTTCAGATACAATAATATTGCTTACCAGTTCTATCAGGCAATTTCGGGGGCATGATAGTACCACCAACATAACAATCTTGAATTTGAATGTTAAGGATTTTTTTTCATCCCCAATGATAAAAATGTCATAGTTTGCCTTAATAAATCGTCTTTTCAAAATGGCGTTCATGTCTTTATCTTATTGTTTGTTATTATTATTTGGCTGCAATATAATGACACTTGTATATGAAGGGTCCGCGATGCATGGGGAATCAGTACTCTTTGCTCTATAGAGAAAGAGAAATTCGGGAGTGTAATAGGTGGAGTCAAATAATATATATTTTGGTATGACCTGGCGAAGAATTTGGAACAGTAGCGTACTGAGGCAGTCGATTCAGAGGAGGCAAAATTTCCAACTTGTCTCACCAGAGGGGGCACAATTCGCAAGTCGTCCCGGTGGTTTGCTCCAATTATGTTTGAACCTAATGAAAATCGCCGAATTTACTCTAATTAATAATAATAATAATAAAAATGTGTATTTTTAACGCGCGACATATCCACGTAAACGTGCTCAAGGCGCTGTGCATTGCGGCAGCCATGAAAGGCGTTCAGCACATCAGAGAAACCATAATACCAGAACAGATTTATGCGAAGAAGGAGGAGGAAACCGGAGTACCCGGAGAAAACCTGCGGGAACGAATATGGATCGAGAAACGAAATTCACATAAAGCCACCGAGAACGAGCCCCTGCCGGGGATTGAACCCGAGACCTCATTGGTGAAAGGCGAGGGAAGATACGCTACGCCAACCCGTTCCCAAATTTAGGCTTAAATTGGTCGAAATTCCTCAAAGAAGAGGGAGGAAAATACATATATTGGTCCATATCGTCCCGCTTTTTCGAACCAGCGGTGGCATCTTGCCACTGATTTGGTATTAATTTTTTGACAATCGAAGCATTCTGAAATTTTACCCATATATTATTTTAAAATTTACGACCTAATGAATAAGTTGATATATGTTTTAACACAATCGGATCATTCTCAAATATTGTTCAATAAACCCTGAACAGTCGATTTTCCCAATTACGTTTACATATATTGTTACAGCTCCAAGAATTAGTAATGATTTATTTCACTTTGAGTAAGATTAAGTTATAAATTAGCACAAAAATATTATAAATTAGTCTATAAAATATACCTGGTTTGTGCTCATATCTGGTGTATGTAAAACGAATTGAGTATTGAACTATAGGTGGCGCACTGCAGCAGAGTCAGAGACAGTGCTTCGCATGTACATTTTATTGTTGCAACGTAGATCCATACAGAATACATGAGAACAATGGATATGTTTCTAGTAATCTCAAGACTCGTGATGTAATGGGCTAAATTTAGTACATGACTCATATAGATAGGACTGGATCCTTCTAGAATTGTTTGAGAGGCTATATAGATAAAAAAAAAAAAGATGCAGGCAGAGTATCACAACATCATTACTCCAACTACAGTGACATCCAGTTGCTCCAAGTTGATAGAGACAGTGACAGTAGTTTCAGTTAATAGTTATACACTGTCTTCCGTAGTGGACATTGTCATAGTTGTATCAGCTCCAGAAATAGTCGTCCGATTGTGTAGCCGTCTTCGGTTTTATATTTCGTGGCCTCTGAGTTATCCAAGGATAAACAAGCTACAGCACTTTTGGACATTATATATTTAGTCGGCCTCCGAGCTTCGGGAGTCATTAGGAGCTGTTTTTTTTTTCACTAAGGACAAGTCGTCCGTGGACACGTCCCAATATTGGAAATTGAAGTTTTACACTGGAATATTCGCCAGAACTCTTTGTTAGTTCTGCATCTTTATAGAAATCTTGCTGCAGCCCGCGTCGCGGCACACAGCAGGTAGCCCAGACAACATTACAATCTTGGCCCAAGATAAGCCCAATATTGAAATTTTATTGGCCCAATAATGGCTTACAATATTGTACCAAGATTATTTGCCCATTGGCCCTAGAATGGGCCAATATTGGCAATACAATAAAGGGCCAATAAAGAGCCAACCTTGGCCCAATACTCTGATCAATATTGGACCAATTTTTGCCCAATATTATTTTCTGCTGGAAATTAATTGGCATACATTAATCCAATTAAAGTATGAGCACTAATTAGCACTTAATAAAAAATTGCATTCACTACCAATATATAGGATTATAGGATTGACCCCTCCCTCTTGATACAGGGAAAGTGTTTGCAGTACTACTATTTGCAAATAGGTAGTGAAGGGAAGTTATGCAAAAATGTGTGAACATTGGATAATTACCTTTTTCCTGACATGTACATTCTATGGTGTCAAGTATATCTCTGGTTGAGTTAAATATGGTTGTATTTACATTGCTTCCCTAATCAAACTATCTTGAAAATGATCAACCAAACGCATCATACTAATTATATTAGTGATGAAAAAAGTTGCATTTATCACTTCAGAAAAATAGAATCGTCAAAACATAACATTTTGCTGGAAAAAATGAGAGGTCTTATTTGAGACCACGCCCACACTTCACAACATTCGACCAATGTTGAGTGCCAATGGAAAACCAATATTGCTCCAATATATGTCAACAAGATAATGCCAATGCTAATATTGCCAATGGGGAACCCATATTGGCTCGATATTGGTCGACAAGCTAATGCCAATGCTAATATTGCCAATGGGGAACCCATATTGGCTCGATATTGGTCGACAAGCTAATGCCAATGCCAATATTGCCAATGGGAAACCAATATTGGGCCAATATATGTATGTTTTTGGGTAGTAAGTCTAGTAGATTAATATTAACAACAACTTTATTAGATAAATTAGTGATTATTGATACCTAAGCGATTGTTTTAATGAGGATTGATTTTAGACACAAAAGGAACATAGGTGTGTGAAAGGGAGAACCAGGACAGTGGTATTCAGGGGTGGGAATAGAGGCGTGAAGAGGGGGTGGGCGGCCCGGGGCAAGGGGAACCGTGGAAGTCAAAAATAATTTAAACGAAAGTAGTAGTCGTGACATAGCATGTTTCGTAATGAACAGACAAAGGATTTTAACTTCTACTCTGCTAATTAACAGCAATGGCAAACGCATTTGAACTAGTCCTCTTCGAATACCTGCTTGTGTAAATACTTCATTCAATATGTGGTGCATTATTGTTAAAGATTTTCTAATGTGCAATTGTAATTATGAATGCTGCGTAATAAATGTTGTTAACAAGGTTGAAAAGCGGAATAAGCCTCTCAAACAAATATTTGCTGATAGGCGTACAGTCTCATAGCCAGAACTCTTTTATGGAAGATGGGGTAGGTATATTTGTCAAAGTGAATCTTAAAAAAAATGTGGGCCCTTTTTGACAAATTTTCGAAAAAAAAAGGGATTTTTTTAGCCAATATTGCGACCTTTTGTTGAGAAAGATATTAGAACACCTATATTTTTTTAATTTCAGACTTTTTACAACTTTGTCAGAATTTTCCTTTCTCCTCTGGCTACGAAACGCGTAATATGTCTGCGGATTTCCAGCCACTCGAAATGGATTCGAATCTAACTTACAAAATTTTGCATTTTGGTTGCGCTATTTAAAATTGTTTTGGCCTCTTAATCGATACTCGAGTCACTTTCTTAACTGTTTTTTTCACAGTCAATGTTAATGTATTTGTGTTCTCCTATTATGAGCCAATTTTATGGAAAGTTCATTCGGGAAAGTGGTTTTTCATTTTTTGGTTGGAGAATTGGTGCTACGTTGCAACGTCGCTTTGGGCTGGCCATTTTGAATTGGTACACCCGATTTTCATTTCTGTTATGTGGTCGTGTTGATGTACCCTCAATGACAGAGTTTGGTTAAAAAATTCCACCGTAAAGTGGTTTTCAGAGGGGGTCCTATGGACCCCTCCTTATGCACTAACGGGAGTGCACAAGACCTTTATACACTTAAAGTGTTAACCTTTTATAGGTTAATAATGCCCTGTCTTGTTTCGTTAGCCAACGCCATGTTTATGACGTATCGGAAAACTCACTTCCTCAAATAGTTGGCCGTTCATTATAATATTCTTGCAATGAACCAAGTTCAGCGTCAAAGTCAAGACTTTCTGGCGAATTATAGGCCCAACTTCCGCCTTTGAACCACGAACGATTAAGGTTGCATTTTTGACCCACGTCTTTTACTTTTTATTGCTTTCTTTTTCTGTTTTTTTATCTTTTATTTTTTTATTTTTTCAAGTTTTCAAGTGAATAAGAACCTTAAAACATGCCTAATCAATTTTTAAAACAATGCCCGCGGATCTTTGGCCTGAAGAAACAATCAAAGCATACTAGACATGGTCTGGCTTTAATTTTTTTACAAATGGCCTATCTATTACAAGAGACGTGGTTATTGTTCTGTTGCAGCTTTTGCACACTCGAATACCCACCTGTCGAATTTTCTACTATTATTATTAATTTTTAAGAACGGACGAACAGTTTCATGAGTAAATAAGCTTCCATGAATGTATTGCAGGTTATCCTGAATTTCTTGGAAAGAGGCGTTCTCCATTTGTAAGTATCCCCTCGGTCATTTGACTGGAGTGTTTCATTGTGGTTTTGTAACAGCTAGTAGGCCTCTCCTCAAAATAACGTGTTCCTTGTGCCTGGCGATTCTTCAATTCCATCAAAATTTCCTCATTTTTCAGTCCTTGAATCTTGTAACCACACTTGCGAAAGGGGGTATGCCCGGAAAAAGTTGTGATAACATAACACAAGTGTTCAAAACGTTGGCACTGTAATCACACACCGCAAACGGAGTCTGACGAGAGGTATAGAACATAGAGAGGATAGTTTAGGATAGGAGATAGAGAGTAAGAGAGAGAGAGAGAGAGATAGAAGAGATTGAGAGAGAATAGAGAGAGAAAGATATATATATATATATATATATATATGTATATATATATACTGTAACACAAACTTGGAGTAAAAAAGGGGACGCTCTGTTTAAAAACAAAGAGTAAAAACTTTACTCGATAAGGAGGAAATTCACTCAAAATAAACCCACATCTGAAAATTGTACGTTAAATCAGCAAAAGATTTCATAATAAAACCACTCTAGAGTGGGGTTATTCACAGGACCGCAGATCATGACGTTAAACACAACACGAAAACACATGCCCAATTTGATTCCTTCGGCATCCCACCTTTTGATGATCTGTGTCTTTGGGCTTACTATCAATGAGTGCAAGTCCGTGATTTCATGTAATAGACCTTTGTTGATTAACTCCAAAAATTAGATAAAATCATTCACCTCTTTTCAGCTCCAAGTGTAATATTGATATTTTTGTGGGTAAAATGGTGTGTTCTTCTAAGTCCTATAGGCTATCCTTTGAAGGGCAAAGAGATTTTTGATAAAAACTAATGCTATGCACTTTCTTTAAATTTGGTTGTTCTTGTGTATGAAATTAACATTACCGTCGGGTAAGTCAGGGAGGTTTTTGGGGGAGGAGACACACGTGCTATATACGTATAGCTGATCTTCAAATATTTTATACTTAGAAACCTTAGTAACAAGGCATACACCGATGTTGCAATCAGACACGTTCGCATGTCTCTATTGCTTAAAAGGGGCGTGGTTGAAGTAATGAAGGCATTTATAAAAGATATACTGACGATCCATTTGCACAAGATTCTGCTTAAGTTCGGTTTCAATTTGTATGTTAACGTTGGCAGAGAATCGATAAGATCAAGAGCTTCATATCGAATAGCATTCTATTTTTGTTCAAATGTTTTCAGAGCAAAGAGTTTGATATTTGTTTATATTAAGATGTTTTTGTATATTAATTATAGTGCTTCTTCTTTACGTTACAAATGCTCTAAATTATCACTAGTTCTTATTTTCTTGCCTGTATCAAAATAGACGTTTTCCGAGTTGCAATGGCCCGTTCGGATTTGTTAAAGATTTTCATCATCATAATTTTTTTAAAACCTCATAATAACGAGGATGTGGCAGTGGTTAATTTTGGACCTACGTTTTCGTCTTTCGCTTTCACAAGGTGCCAACCACATCGTTGTAGTTGACTTCTGTCGGTGTTGGATACAATGAACGTGGTTGCAAATTTCATCATATTAGTTGTAATCAAAGGTGAGTTGAGTTTAATTTTTCCCTTCATGCGTTATAAGACAAAACAAACCAAACGTATATCATCTATTGACTGCTATGTATGTTTACTAATTTCGCCGAATAACATGGAGTGCTCAATATGTCATTTCTGAGTTTGGATAGCAATTATAAAGTCAGGTTTTATCGTGATATGTGTGTCAAGGTATCGTGTTATGTTAATCCCACATTTATAAAGTATTTCTTTTATATCAGTTTGTTTTTAAATAATACGAAGGACAAATAGAGAGCGTAAGAAATTACAAGTTTCCTGGAAAACATGTGTCTCTTGATGTTGCATTAGTGAATGAGTCGATTGCTCTAGTTAGAGAAAATTAGAGAGAAAGAGAATTTCTCCATTTTTTTTCGATATTTGGCAGCTATTTCGGACACAGGTTTGAAGATGTTCAATGTTATCATATTTTGTACTTTGATTCAATAACCATGCGTCACAGATAAGGATTACCAGTGACTCTATTTACCGTATACAAAAGGTAAACGTGACGGTGTTGACTAGTTAGTATTTCAAGTTTCACTTTTCTGGCATTTTACCCTATAACTGTGCATCACATAACAAAAATAAGAGTATAGTTATTTTTAACATTTTGAGCATTTTTTTTTTCAAATTATGATGTAGCCTTTGGTTATATAATACCTAATGTGGGTTGTGTCAGCAGTTTAGTTTTGCCTCAATGTGGATGCATTTGGAGGTATTTTATGATTTTTGAACGCTTACGACATTGCATTTTGTTCGTTGTTAAATGTCGTATCTCTGGCGCAGCTTAAACGTCCGATTTTTGTGTGCACTACAACTTTGTGATCTTAAAATAAGGTTGTGAAGAAAAATATAATTCTTCATGTATCCCATTAGCATCCGATTGTAAAACTATTCCTTTTATTCATATTTGCTAATAACCAGAGAGTTTGTATGACTATTGTTGATTTTGTTGTGTGATTGTTGTTATTGATGCGTCCTCATACAGTGAACTTACTTGAAAAAGTGGATAGCCATGTTTGCGTGCTCAAGAAGCTTAAAAACCCTACGGGAGGATTGCAGTGGTCACTGCCTTATTGGGAACGTTGTTATTGTCAACGTGTAGTGGCTCCCGTTATGATTGGAAGTCGTTCTTGTAATGAGGATGAAGAGAAGCTTTGGTTTGCCGATGATCACGTAATTCTCACGCTCAGAAAGAATTGGACACCTGAAAAATTGGACATCCTTCTTGAACGAAAAGGATTGTGTGGTAAGTTTTAAAATCTTTGTATTTAAAGCCAATATCAGTTATTTCCATCAGCGTATAAAAAATAGCCCCATCAATTTGTATCGAAGTTGAGTTTTGCATTATTGTATTCGAAATTGTTGTACTAAAGATCTGGTAAAATCATAAAATAGTAATAGAAGATTTGACATAACG
The DNA here is from genome assembly GCA_023653785.1 of Ophioderma brevispina. Taxonomy (NCBI): domain Eukaryota; kingdom Metazoa; phylum Echinodermata; class Ophiuroidea; order Amphilepidida; family Ophiodermatidae; genus Ophioderma; species Ophioderma brevispina. The sequence goes on along the minus strand of JAMKCH010022573.1, from coordinate 54,699 downwards.
GGCTTTAATGTCCTCTGTCACGACGAACGGAATATTATTTGTTGATATGATTCCACTCATAATGCCATTTTATTTTATTTTTTGAAAAAAAAAATCATTGTGCCTATAAGGAATAATAAGGAATGTAATGTTCCTTTTCCATAAAAAATCAGATCGATTATCAAACCAGATAAAATTATAGATATAATATAAAAAAAATTGGTTGAGACGCACTCTTTATTCTGGCAATCAATTTGTACAAAGACCTTAGCTTCTTTGGTCATAGAACATACCGTGTCATATTCAACATAACTGAGTAATCACAAATTGAATCAAATCCGTACTACAGTACAACAATTAAACCATGTAAAGACTTTTGGGGGATGTTTTTTGTTTATAATTTTTCCTCATTATCTCAGTTATTTTCTCATTGCACTACATCACTCTCATTATTATTCATCATCATATTGTATTTTGGTTATTCTGTGATGATCAACATAAAATATATAACTTGGTTGATAAAAAACATGGAAAATAAAAAAAATGATTTTTGAGCAAAAAATAGGTAACTAAAATATGATTAACATTAAACAAGGGGGAATTTTCGGATATGACAATGTCCAGTGAAAAGTTCTTCAATATTTGTGGAATTTAAGGGGTTTGACGTGTGATTTGTTTACGCGCAAGCTGCTTTACACCTTCAGCATTCTGTTTGGAGCCCAGTCATGGACAAATGGAAGAATTTAGTTTTGAGCTGTGAAGGTATCATGCGCAGACACCGCGGATAACTGTGCGTTTGTTTGCGTTTATTAAAATCGCGCATCTCTACGCCTGCGTTCCTGCTTTGCTGCATGCCGAATGTGGCGCGGATTTTTCTTGCCACCCAACAAGACGCCCAATTTGAAAAAAAGTGCCCAATTTGAGTGGTTTTCGGCGTGTAATGGAAAATTAAGTCGGTGACCCTCATTTTTTATTTCAAAATTTTGAAGAACGACATCGGGACCTCAACATATTTAGAAATTACAAAATTTTATCGAGAAGTTTTTATTTTGTGGGCGATCCAAACGTCAAATTTTGACTTTTCCCATAGACTTGCGTGGTTTAAAAAGTGACAACATACTTTTTTTGTTTTGGCTACAGCTCAAAAACAAAGCCGGTGACCCCCATTTTTTATTTCAGATTCTTAATCAGCACCGTTGTAAATACCATATATATGAATTCTTGAAAATTTATCGAGTAGAGCAAACCCCTTAATGTAAAAGAGACACATTTTAAGAAACACCATCGTGTGTGTGCGAACAGACACATACCTAAACGCGCATACACACGCACCCTTAAAATGTACACAATCCCAATTGAGAGAGATATACCCCTACCCCTACTCCAAAAGATTTTGGCCCATGACTGAGTTTGATATTTTACAAACACAGTATATAAAAATATATTTGTCGATATACTTGTGGAATTTCCATGCGTGGTTGTTTACAACAATTATGAAAAACCTGGGGGATAATTACATGGACCATTCCCCGTGCCAAAACGTGAGTGTATACAAACCATGTCCCTCACCCCTTGGTTTCCGCCCATGTTATAAAGTTTTGTTTAAAAATACATAATGAAAACGAACAAATAACATTCTCTTGGTTTTTAGACTTCGACGAGTGCCATTCCAACCCGTGCCAAAACGGAGGCATCTGTTATGATAAGTTTGGTGGATTCTTCTGCGCATGTGTGGATGGTTTCGTTGGAGAAATTTGCGAGAGTGGTATTTATAGTTTAACCTTGTTTAATGTGTTTTTCAACAGCTTTATATTTATACCATGTAAAGTAAAGGTCTAGCTTATTAACTTCGCTTGATGTAAAATGAAGCAATTTTTGTTAGGGAAGTTTACCGATTTGAGGCTAAACGTCATGTAGGATCACTACGGGCATTTTCTAAAACTCCTAGGGTTGGTATCCCGAGACAAAGCTTTACTAGGGGTGTTTATATATTATAGCGCTACGGTCATACAGGGGTTAGCAGGGAACATTTGGGCCGTTGGGTAGCGATAAAGCAATTGTGAACCTAACACTAGGAATTAAATGACATATAGTAGTCTGCAGGAGCATTTTCTAAAAAAAGGACTTCACCCAACTTTAGAAGCTGTCTTGTATCAAGAGTTGATACGAGCCACAAAGAAAAGGAGCTCGCCCCTCAATAAGTTAAAGGCTCCTTGACAATGTTTCTGCTAAGTGTGTTCCAAATTTTGCCACAAGAGAAGCAACAACTAAAAACAACATAATAGCAGGTCGGTACCGGTAGGCTATTGGTCGTGGGATGCTTCAGGTCATTGCACCATTATTACCAGCCTAAGCTGGCACAAAAGCAAATCAAAATCGAACAGGAAATGGCCGTGAGAGAAAGCCCGAAATACACCATAATCAATCAACCAAAATAGGACTTTTCAAAATTCAAGGGAAATGCTAATGTACACTGCCACAGATAGCAGTGAGAACAAGGCAAGTGATGTGCGAAGCCACCGGTAGGAGTGAGAACAAGGTAATCTTTTAATATCAACATTGTTGGTATGTATAATTTGCCTCTGATTCTTATATTGCTAGCATCATTATAGCCAACATAACAATGACCGTTTCTACCATCATTCCCAACTTGGTCTTTGGTAAAGTATAACTACTTCAATATTATTATATTGTTTAATAAGTTCTTTATGTGAAATCCGATACGGAAGAAGTTTTAGTCCTAAGGTTTATGGAACGCTTATAAGATTTGTCACATGTATAATATTTTTTAAATGTCCAATAATCAATTATGTCTAGGGTCAATTTTCTTTTACAGATAACGAACCACCTAAGCTGAAGTCCTGCCCAATCAATCGATCACTAGGAACTGACCCTGGATTACCCACAGCAATGGTTGTATGGGAAAATCCTTCGTTCACAGATAACTCTGGAGAATTTCCTGTTGTATTGTGCAATCCAATGTCAGGGACTAACTTTACAATCGGACAAACAAAAGTGATGTGCGAGGCTACCGATAGGAGTGAGAATAAGGCAGTCTGCTCTTTTAATGTCAACATTGCTGGTATGTTAAAAAAAAATCTGGTCACCATATGTTCAAACTTTGGTTATTTAGTTATTTTAGCTTGTACTTTGGTGTGATATTGTTGTATGTGAAAGAAACATGGTCAAAGTTTTTCCATAGACTACTGTGTACAAGTGAGTTAGTGGAGTATACCCTTTATTAGACTTTCGTTGCACAAGTTTAACTCTCAGACAAAAGTACTTAGCCCGGCTAAATTCAATTTCGCGGATTACTACTTCTCTTGGTCCCTTCTTCCTCCCCAACGAAGTGATCAAAGCTTGGTACATTGAAGACAAATTTTAAAATCACATTTATAGAACAAATATATTATTGAAGACAAGATGTGTGACTTTTTAATATATAGTCGAATACTCTTTTAGCAATTAAGACCACCTTTCCTTTACAGATAAAGAACCACCTAAGCTGAAGTTCTACCCAACCAATCGATCACTAGAAACTGACCCTGGGTTACCCACAGCAATGGTTGTATGGGAAAATCCTTCGTTCACTGATAACTCTGGGGAATTTCCTGTTGTAGTGTGCAATCCAATGTCGGGGACTACCTTTGAAATGGGACAAACGAAAGTGATGTGCGAGGCCACCGACAGCAGTGCGAATAAGGCAATCTGCTCTTTTAATGTCAACATTGTTGGTATGTATATTTTGCTACTATTGTTAATATTGTTAGCATTTTATAACAAACATTCTTAAACACTTGTGAAGCTTCTTGCATTTTCATTGGTTATTGCCTGTGTTTATATGGGAAAATAGGTACAGCTTGTGCGTACCGCGTAAGTTGAGATATTTTTAGTTTATTTCGCGCGTGTTACTGCGTTTTACATTATACGTGCGAGTCTATTTAGGTTGCGTATGTGTGTCGGCGTTCACGGGTTCTTCGAATCTTTCGGTGGTTTGGTGGATTTTGGCAATGGAAATAGCAGAATTTTAAAATAAAATGAATGATTATCTTTTAATTAGTTGCGTGTTTTAATATAACCTCAACCTTTCAGATAAGGAACAGCCGGAATTGAATTGTCCGATCTCTCAAGAACTAGAAGCTGATCCTGGAAAACCTACAGCTATCGTTAAGTGGGAAACCCCCTCAGCAACAGATAACACTGGAGAGACTCCAGCTGTCGTGTGCAACCCAATATCAGGGACCAATTTTACCATTGGACAGACAGAGGTTTTGTGCCATGCCAAGGATGAGAATGACAACAGCGCAACATGCGCGTTTTATGTTACTGTAACCGGTAAGCATTTACATAAATCATCAGCCAATGTATGTAACCCTTTTGTTATAAATGTTTAAAGGTGAACAATATGCACAGGAGGTATGGCAAGTCACGGCCCAATTTTATAGGCAACAAGTACTATGGGATGCTTCAGGTCATTGCGCCATTATTACTTGCCTAAGCTGGCACAAAAGCAAATCAAAAATCAGGCAAGAAATGGCCGTGAGAGAAAGCCCGAAATACACCAAAATCAATCAACCAAAATAGGACTTGTCAAAATTCAAGGCAAATGCTAATATACACTGCTACAGATAGCAGTGAGAACAAGGCAAGTGATGTGCGAAGCCACCGGTAGGAGTGACAACAAGGTAATTTTGTTAACATCAACATTGTTGGTATGTATAATTTGCCTCTGGTGTATATATTGCTAGCATCATTATGGCCAACATAACAATGACCGTTGCTACCATCATTCCCAACTTGGTCTTTGGTAAAGTAAAACTACTTCAATATTATTATATTGTTTAAATAAGTTCTTTATGTGAAATCCGATACGGAAGAAATTTTAGTCGTACGGTTTATGGAACGCTTATAAGATTTGTCACTTGTATAATAATTTTAAAATGTCCAGTAATCAATTATGCCTAGGGTCAATTTTCCTTTACAGATAATGAACCACCTAAGTTGAAGTCCTGCCCAATCAATCGATCACTAGAAACTGACCCTGGGTTACCCACAGCAATGGTTGTATGGGAAAATCCTTCGTTCACAGATAACTCTGGAGAATTTCCTGTTGTATTGTGCAATCCAATGTCAGGGACTAACTTTACAATCGGACAAACAAAAGTGATGTGCGAGGCCACCGATAGGAGTGAGAATAAGGCAGTCTGCTCTTTTAACGTCAACATTGCTGGTATGTTAAAAAAAAATTCTGGTCACCATATGTTCAAACTTTGGTTATTTGGTGATTTTAGCTTGTACATACTTTGGTGTGATATTGTTGTTTGTCCACAGTGAGAGTTTTAAATGGGAAAGAAACATGGTCAAAGTTTTTTCCATAGACTACTGTGTACAAGTGAATTAGTGGAGTATAACCTTTATTAGACTTTCGTTGCACAAGTTTAACTCTCAGACAAAAGAACTTGGCCAGACTAAATTCAATTTCGCGGATTTCTACTTCTCTTGGTTCCTTCTTCCCTCCCAATGAAGTGATCAAAGCTTGGTACATTGAAGACAAATTTTAAAATCACCTTTATAGAACAAATATGTTATTGAAGACAAGATGAGTGACTTTTTTAATATAGAGTCGAATACTCTTTTAGCAATTTAGACCACCTTTTTACAGATAATGAACAACCTAAGCTGAAGTTCTACCCAACCAATCGATCACTAGAAACTGACCCTGGGTTACCCACAGCAATGGTTGTATGGGAAAATCCCTCGTTCACTGATAACTCTAGGAAATTTCTTGTAAAGTGCAATCAAATATCAGGGACTACCTTTGAAATGGGACAAACGAAAGTGATGTGCGAGGCCACCGATAGGAGCGAGAACAAAGTAATCTGCTCTTTTAATGTGTACATTTTTGGTATGTGTATTTTGTTACTCTTAACATCTTATGATCTAGTCCTTATAGAAAGTCGATTTGATGAGATTAATATCTTATCTTTTGATCCTCTCGCTCCGAAAATGACGACTTACGAAAATATTTATCTCAACATCTTGGTGGCACTTTTAAGCTTCCACACTTCAATAACATATTATATTATTTAAATGAGTTCTTTATGTCTGGCCCGATACAGAAGAAGGTTTAATTTAAATACTTTCGAACTATAAGATAGCACTGTCAGCTTATACAACCTGTCTGTTCTTCAAATTTTAAATCATCAGATATTAAATATTAGCAGCAGTAAAAAAATAAAATGAATGGTTATCTTTTAACGAGTTAAAGAGACATGAGGAGATTTCCAGAAAAAAAAGCTCCCCAATATTTGTCGAACCCCGGTTATTTACATATTTGGAATGCTTACCAATGTATTAGATCACACCTGAAGTGAATATGCCGAATACGCCGTCTTTTATATGTAATAATATGATGATTTAGTAGTTTCTGTCGTGCACGACAGAAATTCAAAGCATGGTTTTCTATGGGGAACGATTACGATAGCAGGCAAGTTCAAAACAAGGTTTGCGGTTTTCCTTTGTACCTGTTTGTCCAACAAACTTCGAAGCGTTCTCGGTAGGTGATCTACAACCGATCCAGTGAAATTTGAGAGAAATTCGTATCCTAAAAAATCTCCTCCTGTTTCTGACATAACCTCAACCTTTTAGACAAGGAACAACGGTGTAAAAGGAGATATAGTCCGCCCAGAGGCATAGTCCGGGCTCCATAGACCACAACGAAATAAACCGTGAAGCTAATGTTGCGTGAAGAGTCAACTGAATTGAGTACCCTATTCTTCATCGTTTTTGGTGGACTATGAGTCCGGAGGATCATATCTCCTGCCACACAGGAATTTAAATTTTGTCTGATCTCTCAAGAGAATTTTTCTCAGCTTGAAAATTCCTGGTGAAAGTGTAGGGGAAGCATGTATACTTCGTTACAAAATGCCATTATCTCCCTATTGCCACATTTAATGGTATTTTTTTACATTTTTAGATACCGAAAAACCAGTCATCTTAAATATTGCAGACAATATTATGCAACTCACTCAATACAATACTACCTATGCTAAGGTGAATTGGACAGAACCATCTGCCATAGATAATTCAGGTTCCCAGACCTTGACTTCAAATTATCATTCAGGATCACTCTTCAGTCTTGGTGACACACCAGTGATCTATACATCTACAGATTCCTCGGGCAATAGGATTTCACGGATGTTCACAGTAACAGTGAAAGGTACGAATGTGTAAAGATTGTGCGGTCAAGAACAGAATAAGCCAACCAATTGGGCGTATTAAATGTTTTAATGACATCACGACGCTGTTGGTTTGAAAAGAGAGTTTGAACAGAGCATATTTTAACAAACATGATTTGAAAATGTTAAAGATGCTGTATTTAATTCCTTTCAAACTCACAGACTTGGATTGACTGTTCACAGATTCACGGCAGATATCTGCCCCTTCAAATTATGTCAAAACCGCAAAAAAAGGTCGCTTAATTCTGTTCCTAACAATAATATGCAATGAGAACGCATTAACACGCTCATTGTTATTGTAGGTGTGTGTCAAAAATGTTCTTATAGTTGTTCACGGAGAAATATATAATCACACCTTTAACATTGATTAGCAGAATTAACATACAAATGTTATCATGTGCGGCCATGGTGAAGTTGGTTCGGCAGTGGCGACATTACTCTGTGGTGCTTCTAGTCATTCACTCAGATTTTATGGTGTGTACAAAAGAAAATCGGCAACAATCATTTAATAGCACAAGCTATAAAAGCTGTGATGACTTCTTGAAAAGAATAGAAAATATTCCAACTATACTTTTAGGGACGCACTTATTGCATGTCATCATGGCCTTTATGTTTTCGTGATCACAAATGGGATGGCCAAACAAAATAATAGCAGTGATTGGACAGGTCATGTGACCTGAGATAGTGTGGCCCACTGATTAGGAAAATATAGCGATTCTGTTCTCCATACAGCTCACTTGGCAAACGAACCTTGAAAATATCCCGTGTTTTATAGGGGACGTAACTTCCTGTCCTATGTACAGAAAGTCATACCTACACTTACCTATCACGGTCAGTTTCGATAAGAGTATACGATACAATGTCTGGCTATCCCAGCTCGTCTAGTTTTGAGAAATACCCAAATAGAGTGGTAATGATGATGCTGCTGCTGCTGCTGCTGCTGCTGCTGCTGCTGCTGCTGCTGCTGCTGCTGATGATGATGATGATGATGATGATGATGATGATGATGATGATGATGATGATGATGATGATTATGATGATGATTATGATGATGGTGGTGATGATGATGATGATTGCGTAATGGGTCGTTTAAATTCTTTGCATTTCGCTTACGTACAAAGCAACGATAACCACAGTGAGATGATAAATTCTTGTAATGATAAGATATGACAGCAATAGCGAGATAAATTGTAACGATGGCAAGTATGATAGCCATATTAAGATGACATACATACAATCCCGGCATACAATATTTTTGTTTTCGATTTTAAGTTGAGTGTCTTTTTATCATTACCTTCGAAATCATGCTAATTCTGTTTCATTGAAACAAAAACTCTTCGAAGTTAAAGTTTGGGAATTGTGAGTGCGTATACTCCAGGCAATATTTGTTAGGCATAACTCCAGGCAATATTTGTTAGGCATAACAAGGAGAGTTGCATGTAGGCTAAAAAGTGAAGTGAACTCTTTGTAATTAGTAAATTGGTTACTGTTCAATTATGGTAGGAGTTCTACAACCAGGCTTTAGTAATGGCAATAAGCCATAACTAATTATTCCTTGTTGATTGGTGGGCGGATATATTGCAGCATTTATATAAAATTGATAAGATTCCCAGAAAGTTATTGTGTTATATAAAATGATGAAAAATGATAAGAGGATTGGAAAGTTATTATGGTGTATGCAATGGCTCGTGGCGACGAGGCAGTTGTATTAAATTTAATTAGCAAAGTGGTGCATTGTGTTTATTGTAACTTCAGTTTGTACTGAGAGTATGACAGTAATATGAAATACACCAAATGACTTATCAAAGCATCGACGAAACTTTAAAAGTTGAAGTGCTTTCTTTGAAAGGAAGTTTTAATTCGTAAGTGACATCTTTTTAGGCGAGTGTATATTGTATCAATCTAATTTAGATGCAATCTAATTTAGATGTAACGAACATGGGGTAGGACACGACCTGCTCGATTTGGGCTTTGGGAATTTACAAACGGTTGATTTGTGGAACTTCTACGTACATTTACTATGGCAATTTCGGTCCCAGTGACATTACAAAATCACCTCTTAAACCTGAGTTCAATAAATCTTAGTAATATCATGATATTGTTTGAATAAATTATTGACTTCAAAATCCGTCGGGTTTAGTGCATTCACCCCCACTGAAAAACAATATCGTTTAGATTTAAATATTCGTGACCATATATAGCCTTTATTCGAGTCTCCGTCTAATACGCGTAATAGCGCCTTCTTACCGTTAAGTCTTTGAAAGACTAGCACTCGGGTCGCGCCGGATATGAATCCGATTTGAATTCACTGTGGCTGTTAGGATGGCGTGTCCTACAACCCCCTGGTAACGAAGGTGTACTTTATATCCCGGAACAAGAACTATCATTGATAAAATTGTCTTTATTCCTGATGAAAAAGGAAATATCTGGGCCGCTTAGTGTAGGGGAAGCTAGAAATTCTACCTACATATAGTCTTGCGATTGTTGTCAACAAGTTGACTACAAAAGTATTAAAGTAAAAAGGTTGTTGTTGTTCTAACTGCCTCTTTTCTGTTTTGTCCAGCCATAGGATTTGTAGTCAAAATAATAAGTAACTCTATCGATATGTGTGGCATTAAATGTTCATATAACAACGTATGATTATAAAAAATATTAAAACAAGTAAACCTTCGCAAGCTAGCTGCATTGTGTGTGTATATGTGTGTGTGCGGGTGTGTGTGTGAATATAATGTGTGTGTATGTGGGTGTGGGTGGATGTGGGTGTGTAGATGTGTGTGTGTGTGTGTGTGTGTGTGTGTGTGTGTGTGCGTGTTTGTTTTATTTTATTTGGTTTTTATGACAGCAAATAATCCTTATCTCCATATATTTCTGATATGCATGGTGCTAAACGTAAAAATGCAAATTTTTAATAGTTCGTCCCTGTGAAAACCTTATTTCTGTTAGTCTGGTCGATTTCCTCTTTACAGGACAGCTGAGATTGTCAATTTGGGGTTAAGAGAAAGCCCAGCATTCTACCTGCCCCGGTGACTTAGTGTTAGGGTTTTGCTTAGAGTTAGGGTTAATCCTGACCCTAACCCTAAACCTTAAACTCAAACCCCAAACCCTTAAACACTAACACTAGCCCTAACCCTAAACCCGAATCATAACTAAATTAAAAAATATACAAAACATACGCTTTGTATATGAAAAAGTACTTGAAGAAAAGAACAGTGAGATGATAAATTGTAATCATGGCAAGGTGTGATGCCTTTTATTATTGGTTTGGAAATCCTGCAAAATTCGTTCCATTAAAAACGAAAACAAAATCTTCGAAAAGAAATTTGTGAAAGAACTATGAGCCAGTATACATCAGGCACAATTTGTTATGCAAAACAAAACAGTTGCGTGTAAACTAAAAGTAAAATGAACTCGTTGTAATTAGTAAATTGGTTGCTGTTCAATTATTAATATTAATTAAAATTTCATGTAATTAGGCATTGTTACAGCATCTCGCGGATGCTAAGGCCAGTAATATCCTTGAAACAAACAAATGAGTCTTGTGCACAAATTAACTGCATTTTATATAAAAACAAAATTTAATTTATTGTGTTTATATGTACAATGGCTCATGACGACGCAATAATTGGTTGAAATTTAATTAACAAAGTGGTGTATTGTGTTTAATGCGGCTTTCAGTTTGTACTGATAGTAATATGAACTACACTAAGGGATCGTAGAAAACCATCGATGAATCTTTAAAAGTGTTTTCATGTAAGGAAAGTGTAAATTTGTAAGCGACATTTTATTAGACGAGTGTATACTTTATTAATCTAGTTTCGTTGTAACGAAGGTACACGTTTGGCAGAGATGGATTGAGAGTTAACCTCATATCACGAGACAAGAACTTTCATCGATATTTTGCCGTGATCCCTAATAGACTAGAGAAATGAAAAGAAAATATCTAGCGCTGCTTGCTGAAGGAGAGGTCGGAAATTGTACCTAGATATACATGTATGATTGTTGTCAATAATTTGCCTACAAAGGTTATTGCTGTTCTAGCTTCCCCCTTTCTGTTTTGTCCAGCCCAAAATATAAATAACTACAATGATATGTATTGTATTTAGTGGTTATTTACGCCAACGCAGTAATGGCTTGATAACAAAAAAGATATATTGAAATAAGTTATTAACCAGGTACTATACTTTGAAAGCTGCATCCTGTGTGTGTATGATTATAGGTTAATAACTGCGCATTTCTTGCGAGAAAAATGGGACAAATCAATGCACGCGCGCTGAGATTTTGATGCGTCTAATGCATGAGCTCCGCAGGAGCGAGTGCATTGGACAAGCATCAAAATTCAGCGCAAGTGCATTGATTTGTCCCATTTTTCGAGCAAAAGTAAATGCGCAGTTATTAACCTAATTCATACACGACAGAAAACAAGACTTTGCCGTAATTAGTGATAAACAGTAGTTCTAAAATTGCAATTTATCATGGAAATTAAAAACAAAATTACCCACTGAGAAAATAAACCAGTCCTGCGCGACGCACACGTGTTCGAAAGCACATTACGCAGTACGCGGAGTGCAACTGGACATTTTCAATCCACTCGCGATATTTTCGCGTATTTTGTTAACAGCTTCACTGATTTGCTGCTGAATAGGCGTAAATACGCAGAGTGTATGAATATATTTCTTTATATTGCAAAAATGTTTGACCTATGAACATTGATTATCGTTACAAGGCGTGTACGGTAAAGGGCTGTTATACTTGAATGAAACCAATAAACGGACATGTTACAATTCGCGCGAACAACAAACGGAAAACAATTATCTATTATCGGAGCAATGTATTAAAATTTGGGTCTTTATTACGAAGTGATGCAAACCAGACATTCAGTTACTCGCTACTAGCGAATAGAATTTATGGAGTGTTAAATACGGAAAGATATTCTGACTTTTACTGAAAACTCTGCAACATTCCGATGGGTCGTTACTGAATGCGGCCAGTAACCCATTGGAACATGCGCCTTAAGTAAGGGGTTGTGACAATTAGCAACCTTGGGTCACTAGTGACCCTGATGAATTCATCAGACTTGTACGCAGTTTATGCAGTTTATTCCGTACACAAGTCTGATGAATTCATCAGGGTCACTAGTGACCCAGGGTCGCTAATTGTCACAACCCTTAAATAAGGCATAATTGATTCAATTTACTTCTACAAAATATGGATTTAATTACTAAATGTCAACATTTCTGATGAGTTGGCCCAGCATATACAATTATGAGTGTATGATGATCTGACCACATTTGACGAAAATGCGTCAATCAGTATGTTTCCCCTGTTGATATTCTGTATTTTAATATAATGTGTCATTTCACGAGTGCAATTGATGTTGTTTTCCAGATTGCTGGGAGCCTCTTGGAATGGAATCTAATGAAATTCAAGATCCCCAGATCACATCTTCCACCAATGAGCCGATAAAGGGAAGATTGAATGGGGAGAATTGGTACTCATATGAATGGTTTCCATGGATACAGGTAGAGCTTGACTCTACAAAAACCTTGGCAGGGATCCTGATACAAGGAGATAAATTACAATGGGTAACAAGTGTGTGGATAAAGGTTGGTTTACATGACAATCAACTTAACTACATCCTTGACTACAAAACAAATAAGCCAATGGTACGTATGATAACAGTCAAGCAGAAAGTGCACACGTTTCAATGCATATTGCTTTTAAATGCGTTTTGGCCGCCTATCTTTAGAACTCTGGAAGAGTTAGGCAAGACGTCATTACTCCTAATCTAGTGTTGTTGTTTTTTTTGGCGTGGACCCCTCATGAAAATCGAAAAATGAATTTGGATATTTTTTAAATCGGTCTATAGAGGTTGATAAGGTGGACAAATTGAATGTTTTCACGCATAAGTGTATTTAAGCTGACAATTAATTGACATTGCAATTCGTGATTATTGCTATTCTCATTTGTATAAAGAGTAAATTGATACCAGTTAATGTTCTTCATATCTCTTACGTCCCTAGAGGAAAATGACTAGCAACCTGGTAATCACCGCAAAAAAGGAGGGACCTGTGTAAAAGTAATTATAGTCCGCCGGGAGCCACAATCCGGGCTCCATAGAGTACAACGGGATAAAGCGTGAAACTAATGATGCGTGAAGAGTCAACTGAATCGAGTGCCCTATTCTTTACCATTGTAGCTGGACTGTCAGTACCTCGAACTATAATTACTTCAACACCGGTGTTTTTAAATCTTGGAGCACTTTCCCTGTAAACACAAGGCAGGGGTCTGCTTCATGATTTTTGTCACAAAAATGGCATTTAGGGATTTTGCTTTTCGGAAAATGACTACCGCAACACCGAAAAAAGGAAGGTAGCGTTATTTTCTTGCTAGATCTTTCCCCCTAAAACCAAGGCAGGGGTCCGCTCCGTGATTTTGGAAAAGTTTGAAAAAGCAGGACTAAGCGACGTTAGGAATATACATTTACCTACTCTATGAAAGAATGACATTTTTCGACCTCGTTCTTAGAATTTCAAAATCGTCGGGTGTATTACATAGTGACGGATGTTGAATTTTTATAATTTTTACGAAATTAAGGGAAATGGTACTAATAAATACCAAAATCTTCAAACATGCTGAGTGCCGAACCTTGCAAGCAATTAATTAATAATCTTAATTAGAAATCGGTAATTTTGACGTATGTTACATAACAAAGGCTTTGGTTTATTACATAGTGACGATGTTGAGCCCTCTGTCATAGAAGTGTATACGTGATTTCACAGCCGGGCTTTAAAATACTTTTGTTTGTAAAAAAAATAATTCTTTAATATATAAATGACACAAGCAAAATATGAAATTAATTTATGAATATTACTGTTGCTATAAATTTATATTATACTTACAGTTCAAAGCGGTGAATCTCTGCAATTTACTCAACATCCGTCATTATGTAATAAACGCACGTTGACGCACGTTGGTTTGACGGATGTTTGAAAAACGCCGATTGTTGTATTCCATAATGACGGATGCTGAATAACGCTTAAGTATAGGGGAAATTCAACATCCGTCACTATGTCATGAACATAATCGCTGTTTTGCGTAATTTTTCGTGTGATGGATAAGATGGTTAACTTTTCCAATGTGTTACATCCATTTTATTAAGTAAGAATTCATGAATATTAGTTAAAATACATTTCCAGTTGTTAATTTCGTTTCTTAATCGGATTTGATTGTTTGAATCGTATGTGGGGATGTGTAGGGACCCTCTAGAGTTCGCGATTTTTCAAATGCGATTTTATAACTAGCTAAATTATATGCTGCTAAAGCCAAGCTCGTATATTGTCATTTACAGACATTTGCTGCCAATACACGAGGTAATGACGTAGAGCTTATTACTTTTCCACATACTGTGACGTCTAAATTTGTCCGCATTGAGCCACTGACCAAGGTTTCAACTTCTAATAAGTATATGCTACGTTTTGAAATCCTGGGATGTGTTGCTGCCCTAAACGATATACCAATATTCGATGAAAACGGTAAGAAAACACCCTAGTAAATATAACATTGAATGTGCAAAATAATTATAGCGTAAAAATGTTTATCATGTTTGTTGCGCATTGTAAGGGTGCACTGTGATACAAAGTCTAATCACTAATTTATTTTACTTTAGACCAACAACCCGATTATAAAATACTGGAGCCTGAAGGTGGATATATAACAAGAGAGGGTGATGAGACTATTAATATTACTATAGCCAAGAATTGTCACCGCTCCTGTGCAACAACCGAATCTGTGTGTAAGTCATGTTTCATGCATTCTCGAAAGTCGGGAACATATAGTGAACATTGTCACATTATATTTTCTATCATAGCTCGAACGTTCTGTATAATATACGTATTTTTCATTATTGTTAGTACGTTTGTTTATTAACTTGATTTAGTATACGGAAGAGGGTACTACTGTACATCACCCATCATCACGCTTTACGTTTAGTCTTGTCTTTAACCAACATTACGTCTAAATATTATTAAAACGTTTCCATACACTAACATGCCAACTACTTTCGGTTTACATAATTATTACATTTCTACTCATATGTAAATATTGGTATATACGTGAACTTTCAGAGGTTACTCATTTAACTAATGTCAAGATAGAAAATGGAATGAATAGAAACACCGTGTCAGGCTTTAAGTAGTTATGATTGCAGTTTGACGAAAGCATTAAATACTAGATCCCATCACCATTTAGAATTTTGGAGCAAGTGCCAAAGGACATTTCAAATAGGTAACAAAAGTTACAACTATAATCATTGTTTAATACCCACCTGTACAAGAGAAATGACCTTGTAGCTCCTCTGTTGATCTTTCAATACCTTCACATAAATGAGAGCTAGTCCAGAAAGCAGTAAATATATATCGCATATGTATCACATAAATTGAGTTTAGACACTTTTGCACATACCATTGCAGTCATATCAACTGGTGGATGGACTGCTGTATCATCTGATGCAACCAACTTCACATCACATCATGATTTTACTGCTATCAGTAATGTTCAGGTTAATTTTGATGCCATCGAAACGGATAAAAATATCAGCTTAGAGATAACAGATGACAACTTGCCTGAAAAACAAGAGAGCCTAATGGTTTATATAGCTCAACATGGCGGTATTGAGAGACCGGAAGCATTTACAATAATTACAATAATTGATAATGACAGAACAGGTAAGTAATGAGAAATGTTTTCAATTATTCGATCCTTTAGTTTTGGGTGCAACTATAGTGTCTACCGTAGTTTCCAGTACTCTGTTACGCATGATGTGCACGGTGTTTCGTCTTAAGGCGTTAAAATGCGTTTTTGTGTATCTTCGATTGTCTGCTTTAGGGAAAAAATTCAAAATTCAAAATAAGTGTATTCATAAGAGGATCCACACAAAACCCTGTGATTAGGATAATTGAAGTCCTGCCATAAATGGATTTTTACATTAGTTCTACTCTTAGTTTTCGTAACATAGGCATTCAAAGACACACTGAAACCCCCTTAAGTGAAAACATCATGTCATATAAGATCATCTAGAAACACTCTTTAGGAATAACTTCAAACCTCGCCGACTAACTGGTGGTTCATGGTGGTTGAAAAGGGTTTGATTTCTTACAACAGTAGAAACAGGTTCCAACCAGAAAAAACTGGGCGGAACCGGCGGACAACGGGTGGTTAATTTTTGAAGTTGCTCTTTACAAGTCTATGGTAACACCAAATAAAGCATATCACCACTTAATAAAGCACATCAAGTGTAACAAAGTATTAGAGACAACGGTAGACCCTATAGTTTGTAATACACGTTTATTCAGTCAGCCAGCAGGTCACGCTTTGTGCCTGCATTTGAATGGATCTGGTATAAATATTAGATGCGCTGTACAAGTCAAAATATATTTGTGGGGTTTTTCCCTAGCATATCAGAAATATTTATATTTCTTAAAATATTTATGTGTTAATAATTTAGTGATTAAAACTTATATTCAATTTCAAGATGTCACGTACTCTCCCTAACAAACCGCGCCGTGGACCTGACCGTTTACAACAAATTCTGGCAAACTGAACATTGGCAATCTGGTGATAAGATATGTGTCTTCCTATGTCTAAAATATAACTGGTATTTGACGCTTTCTCATGATAAAAAATATGTAAAACTATACGAAATATAGTATTACTCGGCTTTTTAAGACAGCAAGTTTTATTGTATTGCCATATACTGATATACCAAGAGACAATCCGATGCGTTCGTTTCATCCGCCAAGGGAAATACACGCATGATTGGTTCTATGGCCTTGCCTACAACAAAGACAATATTGATTTTATTAAAGGTGCCTGTTTCGATCGTCTTTGGGACCCTCTGATTTTCCCGGAAGTAGTATCGATTTTTTAATCAGATGAAAGGTCGTATTTTTCTCATTGTCGTCCTGAAATTTCAGCCCTCAAATCCATTTCATTCCAAAGATATAAACAAAAAAAACGCCGTTTTAATGGTTAACCATAAATATTAGCACATTGTTGAATAGAGCTTTGCAATATGCATTATTGCTTCTATATACCTTCAAAACCGCAAGTTTATTTGACACGGTACTAGTTTCACCCCCTGGTGAAATCTGTTCTGGTAATAAATCTGTTCTAGTAATAATCTGTTCTGGTAATAATATTGATTTTATTAAAGGTGCCTGTTTCGATCGTCTTTGGGACCCTCTGATTTTCCCGGAAGTAGTATCGATTTTTTAATCAGATGAAAGGTCGTATTTTTCTCATTGTCGTCCTGAAATTTCAGCCCTCAAATCCATTTCATTCCAAAGATATAAACAACAACAAAAAAAACGCCGTTTTAATGGTTAACCATAAATATTAGCACATTGTTGAATAGAGCTTTGCAATATGCATTATTGCTTCTATATACCTTCAAAACCGCAAGTTTATTTGACACGGTACAAGTGCCAGGCTCTCATATCAAGTAGAAAACACAATAGGCCAAAATCGGAATAGGCACCTTTAATACAGTCTATAGTTTTTGGAGCTCAATGAAACTATGAAGTCAGCATTTGATTAGATGATTATTGGCTTCACACTTGGTATAATTATTGAACATGTTGAACCCTATAATTTGATCTTATTTGCATATTTGTCATTATGATTATGTGATCATTTGCATATTTTCTTCAAGTTTGTCTGAATCAGCTGAAAACAATGAGGGCATCCACAGGTCAAATGTATCATTTTATGACCGCAATCGCAAACCGGGTCGGCAGACGATACCCGCGTTCCACGGAACGTTATATTTTTAATATACGTTTTAATATACGTAAAATATAGGTCAAATAAAACAGAGTTAATTACTAATATAATGCTGCTTTAGATTGTTGGACTCCCCTTGGAATAGAGGACAGTGAGGTTGAAGATAATCAAATAACGGTCTCCACCAATAACGGCAGGACAGGTAGATTAAATGGACTTACGTGGTCATCAACTGAATGGTACCCATGGATACAGGTTGATCTTGGCTCACCGAAAATCATAACGGGCATTCTTACATCAGGATTTGCATATGAGTGGGTAACAAGTTTCCGGATTAAGACTGGCAATTGTACCAACCAACTCCATTTTCTAACTGATAATAAGGCAAAACCCAAGGTTTGTATTCTAATTAAAGTCTGATTTAGAGATTTCACGAGGATGTCGTATATACTCAGTGATTAGTCTCTTTTTGGAGTGAATTAACCAACACATGCAACTATTGTGAGTGGTTTACACTCTTTTTGGAGTGAATTAAGATTCACTTGTTTTTTCACTCTGTTTACATTTAGAGAGTAAGTGTGTGTGTGTGTGTGTGTGTGTGTGTGTGTGTGTGTGTGTGTGTGTGTGTGTGTGTGTGTGTGTGTGTGTGTGTGTGTGTGTGTGTGTGTGTGTGTGTGTGTGTGCGTGCGTGTGTGTGCGTGCGTGCGTGCGTGCGTATCCCTAAAGTCCCTACAGGGAAATCTGACTATCACCGTAAACAAGTCAGGGGGTGTTATTTTTCTTGTTAGATCTATTTCCCACTAAACGCAAGGCAGTGGTCCGCTCCATGATTTTTAAATTACTTGTTTTGAGCCATTATGTAATATGTAGAGGGTTTGCTAATCTTTTAATCAAACTTTAAGATGAAAATTAACGTGCAAGACTGAAAATCCATGTATTTCAAAAATATTCCGACAGCAAAAATATTCCGAACAACAAAGGAACAAAAAGGCGCGCGCGCCGTCGTGCATTACGTGCGTAGGCAGCGTAGTATTTTACCATTACGCAGCACACGCTGTACACGCGCACACTATAAAACATGTTCGTCTCGCTTTAAAGAACTAAAAGGCAAACTAAAATGCTACTTTTACGTCACTTCCGGGTCATCGCGGCCAGCGCGATAATCACTTTCGTTTTGGATTTTCCCTTCAAAGCTCGACTGAAACCAATGATGTTATGCCCAATTTTTTATCAAATCTAGGGTTTCTCAAATACTGCTTCATGCAGATTTTACATTGAGGTATTATTTGACACGGTACTAGTTGGTATTTTTAAAGCATGTCCATGGACCTTTAATGTTGACATTTTACATACATTGCACTACGTCTGAGATTTAGCTCTAATTGCTTTCGTAAAAAATAAACTTGTATACAATACAGAGTGAAATTTAGCAATCATAATTTGTTGTCCTTTATTACAGATATTTGCTGCCAATACAGAAGCCTATGAGACAGCTGTGATTACTTTGTTAAGTGCCATAACTTCGCAAATTATCCGCATTGAGCCACTATCCAAAGTGTCGGCTTCAAACAGGTTTAGACTGCGCTTTGAAATCCTGGGCTGTCTTGACTTCGTGGACAACTTGCCAAGCTTCAGCGAAAGCGGTATAACTATATCTGAATAGAATAAACTTTATTTTTCAAAATAAATT
This sequence comes from Ophioderma brevispina, assembly GCA_023653785.1. Taxonomy (NCBI): domain Eukaryota; kingdom Metazoa; phylum Echinodermata; class Ophiuroidea; order Amphilepidida; family Ophiodermatidae; genus Ophioderma; species Ophioderma brevispina. Next base: position 35,013 of record JAMKCH010022573.1, on the reverse strand, counting down.
CCAGTTTTTACTAGCTCTATAAGTATAATCATGACCAAAAATACGCCTCTTCGAGAACCTTCTGGAAGAATTATGTTACCTTTAATCATGTCATCATAAAGAAATTCAACACAATAATATCTTTGCATATAAAGTAAATACATCATATCCAACATTACAAAAGAGTCTTAAAGAATAGATTTGATATTATGTATGTAAGCTAAAGTAACTTATTTACCAATTCCCAAATATATATATCTTGAAAATTAAGGTTAAACGAATAATTACAAATAGAAAATTGGTGTTAGAAATTTATGATTTTCCGTAAAACGATGAGTTTATGAGTTTATCAAAAGTTTTCATTGAATTTGGATTTTTGGGACCATTTGCTTCGAAACTTGTGTACCTTTGTGCCTAAAATCGATATTGACGACGTTAGGACAACAAACATTCCAATATTGTAATTCCCTTTAACATCTATTGTCGTCTTCAGAAGAATTGCCATATACAATCCTTGAACCTGAAGGTGGATATGTAATAACAGAAGGTGATGGGACTGTCCACATTACTATAGCTAGAAATTGCAATCCTGTCTGTAACGGAACAGGATCTTTGTGTAAGTTTTCTTATATTACCATTATCGCATTACTAGTTTTGTGGAACAGAATATTGTTCTTGTAGTTTCACTGTTTATCAACTCAGAAGGGCTAGAATCAGCTTCGTGGTCATTTGTCTTTGCGATTTGGGGTTTACAAATTGTCAGCAATTGAGCAAGCATGCATATTAAAATTATATATATATTAAAATCATCCAAAGAGCCTAAAGTTTATACATGCCATTAAAATGTTTTGTTCTAGGCCTTCTGTGATTTGTCGTTAAACGTTTAACACAAATATATAAATTATTCTTAATCTTACAAGATAATTGTTTTGGAAGATTCATGTAGAAATTGTATTTAATTTGACATGGTATGTGGGTAGTGGTGGGTGTAAGTAATACCCATGCACTGTGTCATCATTATTTATGCATATTAATGAGCTCATTTGCATATTTGCTCTGATTGCCTCATTACTAATGTTATGACGTCTCGTAGACGTCTAAGGTCAGAAATACCTTTCAAACACAAGTAAATGAGCCTTGTGCACAAGTGATCTAAATTTTATATAATATAACAGATTTTAATGATTTTTAATTGGTTCAAGAATTTGATATGTCCAAAACATTACATAAATCAAAATTACACAATTACACACAATTTGTAGAACTGATACTCAATGTTCAAAAGAGGCGTTGCAGTTCAACGATGATATGTCCTCTCAGCGAAGACTTCAAAAATGACAGCATGCAAAGTCACGCTTATAATCCTCAGGTAATATTCCAATAGTTAATTATTCTACTGTCGTCTTCGAAGCCAAAAGTGCTGGGAATCAAAATAGGATTCCAAATTGTGGACAGATAGAAATCGTGGTGATTATCTTGGACTGATATACTGTGGAAGAGTGTCGTCGAGGGAATTATTTAACCTTGTCGTCTTGAACTGCTGGACAAAAGAATCTGAGAAGATTCCAAAAGGCAGTGCTCAAAGCATATGAATTGGTGCCAGAGGCATATAGACAAAAATTCAGGTCTTGTCAGAAAAGGATGACCAGACCCATGTTGAATTTGCCCGTGTAAAGGAACAAATCGCTGGCTTCTCTCAAAAGAAGTCGGACACAATTTTGGTCAACTTAGGGAGTTGATGTTAGTTGAAGAGTTCAAACAATATCTACATCCCGATATCAAAACACATCTGGATGAAAACAAAATTGACAGTTTGCGTGAAGCAGCCGTAAAGGCCGATGATTATGCATTGACACACAAATTAAGTCATACTAGCCAAGAAAATACTAGGTACAACAAGTACAACAATAAGTCGGGTTCTAACAAAGCGTCTCATGGTAGTACTCAGGAGGGGAAATCCCAGTCCGGTTCCCATGAAAATGGAATGATTGCAACAGGGTTTAACTGAAATACAACAATTTTACCGCTTTTTAAACCAAAGTCAATTTTTCTTCATTTTTTTAAGTCTTAATTAATTGTTATACAATTTAATCCTTTCAATAAGACATTAATAATTGCATTGGCTTCAACTAGTTATCATTTCTGACCACATTTGTTAAGGCCTATATACAGCACATATCATGCCGCATATTGGATTTTCCAACAGAATTTCCATCAATTCCTTAGTTTTGCTGCTTTTTCCAACAAAGGGGCAATTTTTCTCAATTTCCAACATTTCTTTTAGTAATTCTTACACAACTCTCGTGTCAATTAAGCCTAGTAATTGCATGGCTTCTACTTAATTAGCGTTTTCTGTCATACTGATACAATGGCTTGAAACACGTCTAATGTCACCAACTGCTGTGGGCAGGGGGAAAGTAACTCCCAATCCCTAGTTTGCCCAGGTGCCCGGTACAGTGGATAAATTTGATGATGAAATAGACATTTTCCCCAGCATGTGCATTAACTAGGTCAATGACAGAAAAGCGCTCACAGAAAACAGTGAGTCAGGGTGATGAGTCAAAATACTCCACACAGAAGGACGAGCGTCGAGATGATTGGTCCCACATTTAGAGATAACTTTTCTCTGAGTTTTAGGGAATTTTGGAGGTCATCTTCCCTCTTCAGGGGAGACTAAATTACCTGTTAGTGAAAATCCAGCCCCTGAGCACAAACAAGTGACCATCTGGTAAACCTGAAAATCCAGCGCTGAGCATATAGAGTTAGGGACTGTTAAAGGAGACCCTTGAAGCCATGACAAGCTTGTAAATGAGCAGCACACGACCCAGCACTTATGAAATAAGTGAGAGGGCATTGTCGCAACCGGAAAGCCGAGCAAATTCCTGTATGTTTCTACAAGCAAAATGGTGTCCTCATGAGACAATGGCGGCCACCCGATGCACTTGTAGATGAGGAATGGAAGGTCGTGCATCAAATTGTAGTGCCAAAGGTATACCATAGGAAAGTAATAAGCATAGCCCATGATAGTCCCATGGCAGGACACTTAGGTGTGAGAAAAACACATGACAGAATTAGAAGTCATTTTTGGTGGCCTACACTCAGAAAAGATGTGTCTGAGTATTGTAAGACTTGTCACACATGTCAAATGGTGGGCAAGCCTAATCAGAAAATTCCTACTGCTCCCTTGCAACCAATACCAGCATTTGATGAGCCATTTAGTAGGGGGTTAATAGATTGCGTAGGGCCACTTCCAAAGACCAAGTCAGGAAATCAGTATTTACTGACCATCATGTGTGCTTCCACAAGATTCCCCGAGGCTATACCCTTGAAAAATATTAGGGCACAAAGTATTGTAAAAGCTCTAACAAAGTTTTTCACCCTAGTAGGCCTTCCAAAATCAATTCAGTCTGATCAAGGATCAAATTTCATGACAGGTTTGTTCCAGCAAGTTATGGACCAGTTGGGAATTTCCCGGTACAGTTCTTCAGCATACAACCCAGAATCCCAGGGGGCCCTAGAAAGGTACCACCAAACATTGAAAACAATGATCAAAACCTATTGTTTTGAATTTGAGAGGGATTGGGATGAGGGAGTTCATCTCCTGTTTTTTGCTACCAGGGAGGCTGTACAAAAGTCATTAGGATTCAGTCCATTTGAGTTGGTGTTTGGTCACAAAGTTAGGGGACCATTGAAGCTACTGAAGGAAAAGTGGTTGTGTGAAAATCCTGATGTGAATTTGTTAGACTATGTGTCTCAATTTGGACACAGGCTCCAAAGAGCCACAGAAATTGCCAAACAAAACCTCAAACAGAGTCAGGCAAAAATGAAAACATGGTATGACAAAGATGCCAGGAACAGAGTATTCAAACCAGGTGACAAAGTTTTGGCACTTTTTCCAATACAAGGGCATCCTTTGCAAGCCAAGTATTCTGGACCATATGAAATTGAGAACAAAGTGGGAGACCTTGACTATGTGATCAAAACACCAGGTAGACGTAAAAGTCGACAATTATGTCACATAAATATGCTCAAAGAGTATAATGAAAGAGATGATGACATAAAGCCTGCATGTGTAATGTCATCTAGAGTTAGTGATGAGTGTACAAATGGTGACATCACAGAGTCAGAATCTGAACAAAACAGCACTGTAAACACAGAAAATGAGTATGGTGTCAAATTGCAAAATTCTGACATACTTGCCAATTTAGACAAGAAATTAGGTCACCTCCCACAAGGTCAACAAGGTGAATTGAAAAAGTTAATTCATGAGTGGGAAAACATATTTCCTGATGTACCCAGTGAAACTCATGTCATAACCCATGACATTGATGTAAAGCAACATCCTTATAGGGTGAATCCAATCAAGTTGCAACATATCAGGAATGAGGTGAAATACATGTTAGACAATGAAATAGTAGAGCAAAGCAATAGTGAATAGAGTTCCCCATGTATTCTGGTTCCCAAACCTGATGGTTCATTTCGATTTGTCACAGATTTTCGAAAAGTCAACCTCTGTTCCAAAAACGACTCATATCCGATCCCACGGATTGATGATTGCATAGATAGAGTTGGAAATGCCAAATTTGTTAGCAAATTTGTTTTGTTGAAGGGGTATTGGCAAGTTCCCCTCACTGACCGTGCCAAAGAAATTTCAGCTTTTTGTACGCCCGATGGCCTATACCAATATTACCAACGACAAGGTTAAATAATTCCCTCGACGACACTCTTCCACAGTATATCAGTCCAAGATAATCACCACGATTTCTATCTGTCCACAATTTGGAATCCTATTTTGATTCCAGCACTTTCGGCTTCAAAGACGACAGTAGACTAATTACAGCAACTTTGCTCACATGGAATTATATATCCTGGCACTAGGTACTTGACACAGGTCTGCTCCTCAATGCAGAGTAAAACTAGCTATCTTCTATAGCTACTTGTTACTAGTGGATGCTGGCAGAGAGTCCTTCCAGTGATAGTATTTAACTACTCACAGATAGATTCCCCTTTCTAACAATAATCATTACATCATTCTCATGCATAAACATAACCTTACACTAGCTGACCAAACGGAATTCATCACCCTAATTACATCACTTCATATATATAACTCTATGGGGGAATTCCCAGATCTTGCAATGTTCAAATAAACTAGGGAAATCCCCTGCTCTCTTTTTATCATAAACAAAGTACTTTTCCCGTGAGAAATCTTTTCTCAAATAAAATTGAGAAAATAATATTTTTAAAAGTTTGATCAGAAAAATATTCAAATTTGACGAAACTTGATGTGTGGGTAGTGGTGGATGCAGGTAATACCCATGCACTGTATCATCATTATGTATGCATTGAGCTCATTTGGATATTTGCTCTGATTGGCTCATTACTAAAAAGGTCAATTTCTAAAAATCCAAAAATCCAAATTTGACGAAACTTGGTATGTGGGTAGTGGGGGATGCAAGTAATACCCAGACACTGTACCATCATTAATTATGCACATTTACATTGCTGAAATAAAAATTAAAAAAAGTTACTCCAGTACGATTTAAGGGGCAAAAGAACCGCACCAACATTCTATTTAATGCTAATTACCGCATAACAAACGGCCATGGGCCGATTGATTTTTCTCCATCAAAGTGCGGCACTGAGTATTAGAAGACAATTCAACATACTTTAACGTTAAAACTAGCGGCGCGAAAAACAAAATCTTGGGATTCCCCGTACATGACGTAGGGACCCCCCGTTTAAAATGTTTAAGGGACACAAGGAGATTCTCTGAGGATACCAATTTCTTTTGAAATTGGCAACTTGTAACTTTTTTTCTTAAATATATTGCGATGAAACCAAGTTACAGTTCATACAGGGATCATCGGTTACTTTAAGAGTCCAGTTGTCAAGTTTTAATTGCCCCTCCTTCAATTTGACAGTGGTATCCAGTGGAGGTTGGACTGCAATATCATCTGCCTCTGCTAAACGCACTACTCAACCGGATTTTACCAGCATCATTGACATCACAGTGGAGTTTGTAGGCAACGAAACTGAGAAAACAGTCAGCTTAGAAATAATAGATGATAATTTACCTGAAAAACAGGAGAAACTTCTGGTTTACATCGCTCAATATGATGGCATTGTTAAACCGGGAGCATTTACCTATGTAACAATCCTAGACGATGACATCACATGTAAGTAATTTATTTTACAACAGCGAGGAATAATTATTCTCCAAATGCAAAAAATAGTAGAATTTCACTACTTTGAAGTGAATACAGGATAACTCAAAAAGCGTGTGAAGTTATGATCTTTTAACAAATGAAAATTCAGTAAACTTCAGATTGAAGTTCGTTGAAGTAAGTACAGAGCCATTTCATGACAGGAGTGATCACTAGTTACTCAAAAAAATAAAATTTCAGTCTTTTATATATTAAGAAAATAAGCAGAGGCCAAGCCTTTCCATTCTAGAAAATTATGAGGCATTCAATGGATGTATTCAACGGCATACATTACAAGATATTAATCTGGGCTTTTTTTTTTCTTTTTTTTTCCACGGTTTATATTCTTTGAATATAGCGAGCGCACAAGCCGAGAACCGCGAGGTTCTAGTTTAAATTACAAACCAGCCCGGTTACTAAAACCACGTAAAAACCTTTCATTGACCCTTGCACCCCGGCTTGCACCAAAATGTACTTGCATAGTTTAAAGAGCATCAACATTGTAACCACTGTTAAGTTAAGCCATTCAGCCAACCACGCACGCCCTTGCATTGATGTTGATAAGTTGGATCGAATAATACTTGGCTGTTGCTTTAACGCTTCATGCAGGTTGAATACAAACATTACTTGATGAATACAGAAAAACTAATTGCGTATTTACATAACATTTATACAGCGTGTTCAAAACCATTGGGTGTGGAGGATGGAACTCTATTAGTGACAGGGGCGCCACCGAACAATGTCCACCTGGCCAGATTACATCATGATTCCGCTTGGAAATTCGCCTTTATTGGGAATACGAATTGGATCAAGGTTGACCTAGGCAGTTTACATAGAGTGTCAGGTCTCATTACACAAGGACACGGTAGTTACTGGGTGAAAACCTTCAACATAAAGTATGAGGATTCTGCAAATCAGTTCATCTACATTCAAGATGGCACAGGAAACAAGGTGACTCAAGTTTCTTTCTGCCACTTTTCCTACAGTTTCACCATATGATTGTACTAAAAAACACTAGATGTTTCAACATTTTGGTTGTTCCGTCGCTCTTTTTTAAAGGCAATTACGGTGATTTGCTAAATCAGAGAATCGAAAAAAAAAAAAAACATAAAAAATTAGTATCGGTATCTTACCATATCCTGCGAGTGATAAGACCGAAAGCAACCTAATAAGAATAATTTAGTCATCACTGTCCCTACGGACACGCAGTTGAATCTCCATTCAACTGCGTGTCCGTTGAATGGAGATTCATACCTTTCGACACTGACGTTTCATGTTACCTAAGGAGAAAACAGACTTATCTTCAACTTTTAAGCTACTCCTGCGATAAATGACATCATCTGCATTGCATCATCTTACATAAATAACATCATGGGAAAATAACTATTTTTGCAATCTGTTTTGTTTTGCAACAAAGCTTGGAAAAACCCCAGGCTATTTATAGTAGCTCAATCTAGAATGATCTCTAGGTTGTCAACAAAATAACTCAAATGCATTGTGATTTGCGCTTCCCCCTTATCTGTTAAACTGGCTGTGTGGTCGTTGAAAGTAAACAGGTTTTCTACCCAGAATAAATGGTGTTATGCTGTAGTTTATTGCAGGCATTCCAAGCTTTTCCTTTGCGTGACAGGAAGTCTTTCTTGCTCACACCATTTACGCTCCCATAGATCTGTACTGCTGGGACACAGCGCCACCAATTCCGTTTTCCGCATCGCTAATTGGCCGGCTATTCTTAGACATGCGCTACGTCATGGGACTCCCTAGCAGTCAGACGCTGTGTTAAAGGCTCTGCGATTAGCTGACAAGGAATGAAAAAACTGTTTCGCGGTACCTTGGATATCGCGAAGACGACGAATCAGGTGGTCGATCTGATGTTAGAAATGGGTTCCTGACAAAAAATAACCAATTAGCTCACTAGTTTTTTTGTAAGCATGGCGTGTGGCATTACTTGACAGCCGCAATCGAGAATTGAGCCAGCTAATAAGGTAAGAATTGTCACGTATTTTTCACGTTTTTTTGTCTTTTTCCAAATATAAACCTATATTATAAACTAGTCAGCTAACTAGACAATTTAGTTAGGAATATTTTTGGTGCGTAAATCGTTACGATAGGCCAACTATTTTGCGCAATATCCAGTGTACAAAAAATCCAAATCAACGCGATTTGACCGGGTCCGAAAATGTTAACAAGTTGTTGTGTACGTGTCAGCCACTTGGATAGACGTTTCATATAGAAGTCCCATTGATGCTAATGAGGTATTACAATTGATTCCGTCATGCGCTGTATGGGTTGTGCAGTGCGCTTGACGGAATGAATAGCAATACCTCATTTGCATCAATGGGACTTCTATATTGAAACTTCTACCGCCATTGGGACATGTTACCGTCGAAAACTTGTGAACTCCCTAGCGCAATGAAGATTTGCCAAGGTCGCGTGGCTCAAATTATTTCTGACCTTAATTTAACAATGGGCGGCGCTGTGTGCCAAGACAACACGTAAATGGTGTGTGCTGTCGGCAACATAGGACCCTAGATACTTGAAGTCCTTGACCTCTTTGAGTTGGCTACCATCTGTTGTGCAGATAGGTTGATGATCATCTTCCTCATTGAAAGTCATTATATTCAGTCTTCTTGGCATTTAGATGTAGGCCGACTTTGTCTGGTGAATTCTCAAGTGATGTTGGAAGGTCGTGTGCACTACTTATCAGATCAGGATGTTAGTAGATCTTGTGAGATGCTGACTTTTGGGACGTCTAGAAAGCTGGGTTGTGGTGAGTCCTTTGCGTTCATGATGTCAGACTCTGTCTAGGATGTCATCGACCACACTACAAGAGATAGGGAGCAAGAGTATCTCCTTGGAGGATTCCAGTAGTTGTTAGGAACTCCCTTGTGGGCCCATCCATGGTCTGCACAAAGCTATATGGGTTATCATACATGATGGCAATTGCCTTGACAGTCTCATCTGCGACACCGTAGTTGGTGAGAATATGCAGCATACATCCCTGTTTTACACTGTCAAAAGCCTTGGAAAACTATACAAAACACAATTTGAAAGCTGGTCTCTGGAAATTCTCAACTCTTCTATGATCCTTCTGAGGGCAAGTATCTGAGTAGTGTTGATCTGCATTTGCGAAAACTGTTCTGGTTCCGTCTGAGAATGTAATCTATGTGAGGAGTGATTCTGTATGTTGAGCAGCATGGAGTTGTAGATCTTAGAGGCCAGTGGTGACAGTGTGATTCCTCTGTAGTTTTGGGGTTGTTGGAGGCCACCTTTCTTTGGTAGAGGAATGTTGAAAAGGCAGCTGGTTTTTTCCCATGTCGGTGTTTATTAAACAAATTTCTAACAGTTGATCATGGAATAGTGAATTCTTCCAGATTACTGCAGGAATGTTGTTCAGTTTCTTCAGGCAGATTAGAAGCTCCTCTATAGTGTAAGTCCAGTCTGGATGGGAAGGGTGTCTGCTATCTTGTGATTGAAGAAACGTTCATCAAGGTTAGTGTTATTCTGAATTGGCTTGCCAAGTAGAGAACTAAAGTGCTGAAACCACATGTTAAGGCGCTCTTCAGTTGTTTCACCTTTGATTCATATAGGTGGGGTGGCCTTCTTATCGGTCAGCTGCCTCAAGGCCTTCCAGGCAGCAGCATGCTTTGTGTCAGACTCTATTGGTCTTATGTAAAATATGCAAAGAAGATAATTGTGACAACACAATACGAATTTTTACCATGAGCATATTCATCGTCACATATTTTATGTGCGTCATACTGCAGATTACATGTTCAATGCAGTTAGTATACGAACATAACTATATTCCGTCGGGAAACGCCGGGTAATAGGCTATTTTTGTGAACTTTGTTCTTCATATGTTACACTGCAAGAATAAAACTTTTTAAAATCATTTTATTCTAATAACAGTTGTTTGCAGGCAATACCGATGGGAAGACGCCTGTAATGACAGTGTTGGACCAGACCGTTGAGGCCTATTCCTTACGAGTGGAACCACGGGAATGTCCTAAGGTGAACAAAAATGGCCGTAAACTATGTTGTTTGAGATTAGAAATATTGGGATGTGAAGTAAATTGAGAAGCCGCCAACTTCTATAGACCGTATTCACAATAGCCAGCCATGTTGGTGGACAAGATAGACGCATTCCAGTACTACAATACATTCACCTGTCAATGATCCCTGTGCAATCGCCAAACATGGATCGATTGACAGCTGAATGTATTGTAGTCCTGGAATGTATGCATCTTGTCCACCAACATGTCTTGTGCCTGACGTCATATTGAATACGGTCTATTAACGGTCACCGTGTGTGCGCGCGCGCACGCGTGTGTGTGTTGGTGCGTGTGTGCATGTGTGTGTGTTGGTATGTTGGTGCTTATCATAGACCATGTCACCTCATAGTTTATAAACATACAATTCTCGACATGGTAACAACATGAGCACTGCATTGTTCAATGGCTTGACAACGGCAGGTAATGGTCTTTGTTTCTCCATCCCAGTGACGTAGAAGGTAACGTGGTGTATAAACCACCGCATATGGATCGTTTGAAAAAAAGGTGGTTGCTTTCAGCATGTTCAGTCACCTGCACCATTAGGTCAATGTGGCTTATTGTTAGTGGACTATTCACTTTTAATTATAAGAGTGACCTTGCCATAGCTGTATAAAAACCTAGCTTTGTATAATAATTATTATAAAGAAAAAAAGGAAAACGAGTGTTTTTGTCTCTTTTGCATCAATTTGTGGCTTTGTTCCCAGCAGTTGCTTGCTTTTCAGTAAAAGCGGGGGTCATTATTTACGACAGGAGGAATGAGGGAAGTTGAAGGGAATGACGAAAAATAACAAGCAACAGGGTGAATATATAGGAAAATTTCCATCCATGGAAGAGGGGACAACATGAACTTTTAATGCCGAAATTTCTTAAAATCAGGGGGCAATGGAAAATTTGTAAAGAGAAGCGTAAAGGGAATGCGCAATTTTTCGCCGAAAACATTTAAATTCTCCATCTCCCGCGTAAATAATAACCTGCCCCTAAATTGTTTTCTTCATAACAGTTAGAATGTATAATCTTTGACTGTTGTGTGACAGATAAAGAATATAATTTCTTGTCAGAATTTGCAGATTAAGGTATTTTGACCCACTTTACTTTAAAAAAATAACAGGAAATATTATCAAACTATTATGTGCATACAGAATGCATGGAGACTTTTCCACAGCATACACACATATCATATCAGAGGACATAATTGGGTCAGACTCACTTTGAGAGAAAAAAAATCTCAATAAATCAAAATAGATTCAATTTGGGCAGATAATATATCAAAGTGAATGCTTTGAACACGAAACATACATCAGCGTTGAAAAACCTACTCTTAGGGTTAATATGCAACTGCTGAAGGACTGTGTTCAATCGATCCTTTAGATCAGTTCACAATCAGAGGGTGCATTCAAGAATGCAATGTATTATTTAGCAGTAATTTGTGAACTCTAATTGCACTTCTGCAACTATGTGTAGAATTTAAATCTAAATTTAGAGGTCGTTATTGTTTTAAGATGTAAAACTTCTGAATGTTTTAAGAAACATGTTCTCATTCCAAAACCAGTGTGGCAGGAGATACAGTCCGCCTACAATGGTAAAGAATAGGGCACTCGAATCAGTTGACTCTTCATGCAACATTAGTCTCACGCTTTATTCCGCTGTCGTCTATGGAGCACGGACTATGGTTCCTGCCGGACCATATCTCCTTTTACACCGGCAGAGTTAGCAGGGGCGGCACCAGGGTAAAATCATAGGAGGGGCGAAAATCATAGGAAGGGCGAAACATTACATAATTACTTCATACAGGTAAAAAAAAAATCATTTTTACACAATTGATTGCTTAAACCCCTTGTTTTTTCTGAATTTTGAAATTCTGGGGGCGCCCCCCCCCCCCCGAGAGTTAGAGAATCAACTTCACAGTAAGGGTTACTTTTTATCTTTTATTTATGAATATCTGACGAGGTTGTACGTGGGCTGTAGGATTACCCATGAAACCTTTCCTTTCACACCGGTGTGTTGCTTTCACACACCGGTGTGAAAGCAACTATAGTCCAGCGGGAGCCATAGTCCGGGCTCCATAGACGAAAAAAGCGTGAAACTAATGTTGCGTGAAGAGTCAACTGAATCGAGTGCCCTATTCTTCACCGGTGTAGTCCGGAGGACTAGATCTCCTGCAACACTGGCTTGTACATCAAAGGGCCAAATCGGTTTGTGGGTTCCATTCTGTTTTGTTGTAATCTTTCTGATTCATTTCACTGAGTTGCTGTATTGAATGAGGCTTGGCAACCATCTTGGGTAGCAATCATCATCGGTTATGATGATTTTTGGTGCAGCGCCACCACCATGTTTCTTTTGTATATATTAAACAGTCCATAATTTATTTTGTGTATGTACATATTGCCTCATCAAAACTTTGCACTGCTTATTGCTTTGAATGAAACACTCGGTAAATTCAGATTCTATAGAGGTAGAATAATGCTTAATTGTAAAATATTTTTAAAGTTGAACCCTAAGCGACTGTAGGCAAAGTGTATTTTGAACAAAAAAAAACGTGTGTAACCATGTTTGAGGGGAGAAAAATATTTGCGGGAGCACAAAAAGGAAAAGCACGTGTAATCAGCCATGTGTTTTTGTATAATAAAACGGTCAATAATTTATATTGTGTCTGTAAATATTGCCTCATCAAAAATTTACACTGCTTATTGGTTTGAATGCAACACATAGTACATTAGTATTTGAACCCTAAGGCCGTATGTACAAAAGTATTATACCTGGTCCAAGTGTAATTTACTCTCTAAATTTCTTAGATTAAAACGGAGGACAAATCTAAATTTTGATTAAAATATTTAATCAGAATTATATTTGAATGTATTTTGATTTAAATTTTAATCTAAACTTTAGATTTGTCACTGATAGCAATCAAATTAGATTAGTTTTAATCTAAGAAATTTAGAGAGTAGTCCCACCGGAAAAGACAATTTCCTTAGCGTTGACATGAATATTTTGTATTTATTTTGAAATATGCAATTTAATCTTTAAAATTTGCTAGTTAATTTATAAGAAAATGTAAATAACTGTCAATTTTGGACAAACCTAGTTTTGACTTAGACCAGGGCTAACACTTTAAACCTGGTCTAACTTTTTGTGCATATGGACCTTAGTGACTGTAGGCAAGGTGTATTTCGAAAAAAAACGTAACTATAATTTAGGAGAGAAAATATGTGTGGAAGCACAAAAGGGAAAAGCACCAGAAATCAGCCGCGATGAAGGTCACATTAAAGGGTGGCTCAGAGATTTCCTAAGGATGGCGCCCTCAATTTTCTTACAAATCGTGTTTTTACAAATGAATGCACGCACTAAATCACTGTGTGAAATAGCTAAGCTCAAATCAATGTCCTTGTCCTTCATATGGAAAATCATAACTTTGTAATAAAATTCTGGATCCTGAATTTTTGTCAGACACAGTATCCTAATGATAATATTATACTACACATAAATGTTTACTACATCAAAACAAAAAAAATCCGATTCATATCAAACTTTAGGATTGAGCATTTTACGTGAATATCTTTAGTTTGAACTGATAGTGTGGGTTGGTGTTTATTCCCGTAGGATTTTCATGCTAAAATTGATTTTGTTGCTGTTTGGGTTTCAATAGGACCTAAACTGTCATTTTTTTTTTTTTTTTTTTTCCCTCAATTTTCTTACAAATCGTGTTTTTACAAATGAATGCACGCACTAAATCACTGTGTGAAATGGCTAAGCTCAAATCAATGTCCTTGTCCTTCATATGGAAAATCATAACTTTGTAATAAAATTCTGGATCCTGAATTTTTGTCAGACACAGTATCCTAATGATAATATTATACTACACATAAATGTTTACTACATCAAAACAAAAAAAATCCGATTCATCTCAAACTTTAGGATTGAGCATTACAAATTATATTTCGAAATCTTTGAGCCAGCCTTTAAAGATGACTTGATGGAGTTTCGCTTATCACGTAGTCACCTATGTATTTCACAATTTTGTTTTGTGACAAGTACTTGTAAATTGAAGACTACGGTATGTATCTTACATGAAAATGAATATTTCAATTCCTATAGATGAGGTGCCATTCAATGTTTACAAACCAAGTTAGCACCTTGTGGGGGGACTGTAGTGCACAGATCACAGTGAGTGTGCAGATGGGGAAAAACTGTGAATTTTGGTACACATAGGACTTTATGCATGATAATCAAAAAAATTGGCTGGGAAGACTTGCCAACACCCCTTTTATTGCCCCCATCTTGGAGTTCGAGGTTACCACGGGGTAAAAAAAATAAATGTTCCGATTTGTTGAAAACACCATGATGTTGTCTGATTACAAGGATTCCAAAAATGTATAGTTGTACTACCGGTGGCTTATAGATTGGAATATGTGGTAAAAACTGTAAAAAATGGTGAAAAAGTCAATGTTGGGTGTACAGGGGTCAAAAATTAAAAAGTTGCCTCCAATTTTGTCAAACGTGGTTCAAATTGTTAATTCAGCTCATAGAATGAAATATAGGATAGTTTTGACTATCTAGTGCTTGGTGATTAAACCAAAATGGAAGATCAGTCGACAGGTTGCGAAGGGCTTTCCATTCTAAGCGCACAAAAGATCTTCTTCCTCCATCCAGGATTGAAGCTCATGGCCGCAACCTTCGCAATGCGAACAAAATATCGCAGCTGCGGTTCAGAACCTCACGGCTTACCAAAATAGCACCATACCCTACTCATCAGGTTACTTAACAAGTAGGGGTTATTATGCATGCACGCCACAATAGTTGATCAATCTTCTAATTTGTTTTTTGTTTGAGAGCGTATAATTCTGTGTGTGTGTACCCTCTTTTGTTTATCTTTGATGTTTTTAATTAATAAGTTTTAAGATATGAACTGTATTTTATTTTTATAATATGTGAATATCTGAAATTTTAATACTTGAGTTAATTTTTGCTTATCTTTACTATAATATACTTCTGTTTTGTTCTTTACTGTGCAATAATGTGTAATTTGGCCGTTGAGGCACAAGGCATTGTTTTATATAACATGAAAAGAAATGAAAATGAAAGTCAACGGTATTTGAGGTATTGGATTCTATTGACCTGTGAACCATATTTTGTTGGATAACATGAAACTAGCATAAAACAGATAAGGCCAAAAACTATCCTCATTTCATCCCTAGATCATAGGTAAACAATTTGCACCACATATTAACGGAATCAAAGCAACTTTTAACTTTTGACCCATGTACACACCCAAAATTGACTTTTTCACACTGTTACAGTTTTTAACCCATAAACTCCGAAACCTTTAAGCCTAGATTAGCGTAAACTATACCTTTTGTGAATCCTGTTACCAGGGACAAACATCTGGGGTACTTTTGAATATAATCGGAACATTTCAAAATTTTGACCCTGTTAGAACCTTGAAACTAATGCCTAAAGTACTTGTGTGCAAAAATTCACAATTTTATTCAGGAAGCGCAAACTCTTTCACTACAGTCCCCTGCTACCTGGTCTACGACATGTTAGAGTGCGAAGAATATGACCATACAGTTACAGCACTCATAGCCTTATCACGCCTGATTGAGCGCGAATTTTAAAAGCACAAGCCCTGCAGGTGCTCACGCATTACTAATGCCGGTGTCATATATTACCGCGTCCGTGTGACTGAGTGTTCCTACCAACCATCGTCTATTGTGTTCTCCATTGAGTGCTGATGCATTCATTTGTTTCAGCACTGTTCCTAAATGGCCTCGTCTACAAGGTCACGGTTTAGTCCGTACGTGTGCTTGGTAGCTAGCGACACCTCTTCATGGGGGAAATCAGTTCTGTACCGCCGGTCAGTGCTTTGTTCGTTGCCCGGCGTTGACGTCCATGTCACCGCAATCTATAAATTTTAATAATATAGATACGATGAACATGTCAAAGGTATTTGGAACTTGTGACAAATCCAACATCCATGGTCTAAAATAGTTTTTTAAATTTCTTAATTTCAGAGTGTAACCGTCCCGATACGCGTATCGCGCCCTACTACCGTAAAGCAATATTAGCACATTTTTTTGAAGAGCCGCCCCCAATTTTTCAAAAATTTGGAGATTTTTACACCATTGCATTGGTAACTAGCCGCCCTAGTAAACATACCTGTGAATGGTTAAGCTCGAAAATGTTCTATGTGTCACAAACGAAGGAATTTTGGACTAGAATAATATTATCGGGGATCCCGAGAATAATCAAACGGCGCTGGAAACGGCCTTCCAATGTAAAATAGCCGGGAAATAGCGCCATGTAGTGTCTACGCCATCATTAGTTGTTTTACTAGTTCAGGCAAGTTCAAGTTAGATGATATTTTCTCGAGGTGGCACTATTTCATCATGGATGGACATAAAAATAGCATTTCCAGCTCTGCCGTTTAAGTCCATCTGGGATCCCAATTTTAATTACAAAATCCTTACTTTTGTGATAAATACGCCATTTTTTAGCAGTTCTCGTCGCAAGATAAGTTCCTAGACAATTAACCAACGTAACTGTGCAAAAATATCAAATTTGTAAAATTGGGGGCGCTCTCACAAAATGTGCTAATATTGCTTTAATTATTGAAAAGGACTAGCCCCCGAGTCGGCGGATGTTGATGCCGATTGAATCGTTGTTGCTGTTAGGATGGCATGCCATACCCCCCCCCCGATCCCGGGGTAAAAGGAGATGTGGTCGTCAGGAGACAGAGTCCGGGCTCCATAGACGACAACGAATAAAGCGTGAAACTAATGTTGCGTAAAGAGTCAACTGAGGCCCTATAGACCGTATAATATGACGTCAGCCACCAGACAGTTGGTGATGGACTAGATGCATACATTCCAGACTACAATCATTAAGCTGTCAATCGATCATGTTTAGCGATTGGCACAGGGAATCATTGACAGGTGAATGTATTGTTAGTATGGAAGGCGTCTATCTTGTCACCAACATGACTGCTTATTGAATACGGTCTATTCTCATCGTTGTACGCGGACTGTGGGTCCAGATGGACTAGCTATCCTGCCACACTGTGTAACAGGAATTATAAGTGCCCTGGTTGATGGTCCAGTTTTTCTGGACATTAGCGGATATTGGGGGAACTCGCCTTTCATTAAAAGTGGACTCAGAGATTCCCGAGGAGGGCGACCTCATTTTCAAAACAAACCGTGTTCTATACATATACATAATGCTCGTCCATTTACCAATTAATGTGCGAAAATAGCTATAAGCCCAAATCGAAGCTTCATATAGAAAATTACAACTTTGTTATTAAATTCCGGATCGGATTTTTTTATGCACAGTGTCCTATGGGCATCGTTATACTATACATAAAATGTTTTATTGCATCAAAAACGAAAAATCCGATTCATCTCAAACTTTGGAATGTGAGAAATTTTAGGTGACTATCTTTAGTTCTAGTTGAATATTTTTAATTAATCCACACAAATAATTGCGAAATCTCTGAGTCAGCCTTTAATGAGGTCTCGGGTCAAATTCCGATAGGGTCTCATTATTGGAGGCCACTGTTAGAGTTATTTGCTAATAGTGACTATGGGGAAATTTGCTTTTGGTATTACTCCATTTGGCGTTAGGGGGAAATATCACTTTCCCCTTAACGCCTCCACTTTAATTGGGTTTATTCCGTTTGGATAACAAAGGATATGAATATTTAAATTTATGCCAAAGGAAGGATGATCCACTAGAATAACCAGGATAGGAATATTAATTAATTAAATAACTATTCAAGAGCTCATTATTAAACCTCCTCCTAACATCATGTTAAGTTATTTATTATTATTATTATTATATATTTTATTAGTGTTATTATTATTATTATTCTCTATTCTATTAGATGAAGCGTAAAAGTTCATTGGACGGAATTATTTTCACACCGGTGTAGAAGTTTGTAAAGTTCCGCCGGACTCATATCCACCTACAACGGTAAAGAATAATGCACTCGGTTCAGTTGCCCTCTTCAATCAACATTAGTTTCACGTTTAATATTCCGTTATCTTCTATGAAGCCCGGACCATGGCTCCAGGCGGACTATATATTCATTTACACCGGTCAAACCGGGGTGAAAGCAGATATAGTCCGGGTGGGAGTCATAGTCCGGGCTCCATAGACGATAACGGATTACAGCGTGAAAACTAATGTTGCGTAAAGAGTCAACTGAATCGATTGGCCCTGTTGTTTCATTCCATTGTTCCCGGGAATATGCGTACGACGGACAATGGTTACTTCCCACACCGGTTCATTCAGTTTGTTAATTGTGAAGGGCTTTTACCATGGTAGGAAGAAATAAGAACAGCCCAATCACAAACGAGTTCCACCATCCAGGTTTATTCTGTTAAGCCATGTAACCACCTATCACAAAGGGAAAGCGACAACCGCGCACACTGCATTGGTTCGCTGTTAGCTGGTGTCTTTCACATAGGCCGCTTGTATTATAAAGGCTGATGTTTTTTTTTTTTTTTTGCAAAACTGCAGTTAATTCTGGGGAAGCCCGTCACCCGTGTGGTACAAATACAATGGACGGCCGCGATAATTAAGTCTGACTGGGCGACTTTCCACTTTTAAATCGTCATTTTTCAATGACATAAGTGCATTTATCTGCGACCAAATCACACACCTCAAAGAAACTACAGAGATTGTGGCTCACGGGTAAGCTAGTTGTGAGAACCCACAGCGCATAAATAATGGATGTCTATAGGGATCCGAATCAAAAAGTCTCGTTATTTGACCCTTTTGCAACTAACGAGGAAGAAAGATAAGAGCATCTTGCTTCGAACAGGGCGGCCTATAGTAAAAAAAATGAAACTGATAGAATCCAGTGCAATATTTTTTTTGAGATGATAAAGGACCAAACAAAATGTTTTGCGCCTACCCGACTGGAAGAAGCAAGATGAATCGGGCTACCGGCGGCCAATACATTTTTGGAAAACTCTCGCATTGTTATTTGTTTTTATAATACGTAAAAGCAAAGATCTTGTTGTTGACTGGTTAATTAAGCGTGAAAGTATTTAGAATATTAGGAAAACGTCCGGCTGTCGCCGGCTGGTATTTTTGATTTTTCGTTGAATAACAGATAGTAACATCGTTATGCGTTCGCTAAAACTCAGCTTATTATTAGTGCCAGTGTGAGAAAAAAAACATGGAGCATGAATGTTTTACAAATTCGACCGGGGGGTTCTTATAGGCTCACTTTTGGTTGAGGTAGGGATGTTGCCGCCGGAAATATATCCAAAAGGAAAGTTTTGCGACCCCTCTGTGATATTAATTTAGGGCGACCTTCTATATATCTGTGCTAATGCCATCTTGCGAGATTATGGGGTATTTGCAAAAAGGCGGGCAAAAATTGCGTGACTCTGGAGGCCGCACTTACTAGTGCAAAAACATGCTTTTGTTGGAGGTTTTGGAGCAAACTCCAAAAGCCGAGAGAACTTAAACTGTTAAAAATGCATTATGAGCCTTCTCCCTGTACATTTTCACACTTGTGTTTGCATGCATTCGATTACACCGGACTGACCATGGAAAACATATTTGTAACAGAAATGCAACCCTTTCGTATACTAATTTCCAAGAGAAAGGACCGATTATATACCAGAAGGCTGCAAATGATAACCCTTCTCATCCACATCCCGTACCCCTTTTCCACTAGACCCGCCCCCCCCCCCGGAAATTTGACGCCGTTGAACGGTTTCCATGTAAGCTGCCGTATTTGTTTGAGTATTTTCTTTCCAGCATTCAACTTGTGCTGACTCGCCGATTCATAAAGAACCTAAAATCTCTATCTAGTCATAAAGACCTAATCTTCCATTACGTAATCAGGGGCGGATTTAGAGGGGCTGAACAGGGCGTCAGGGCGCGGCATATGGAACGTCATAAGAACGCCCTTGCAGATCTAGAAAATGACTTATGCCCCACAGGGCGCCTATAGATTCTAAGAATGAACGGTACCGGTCCGCCCGGACGGCCGTGTAGATCAGAGAAAATGACTTTTGTGGGCGCCCCTTGCTTCTGCTGTCACTATACTGCGCGGTCCTGGTCTCAGAATTAGTCTATATAGACCCGTCGGGTAGCGCGGCGAGCCGTGAAATTTGGCGCCCCCTCTTTGAGAATTCCTTGGATCCGCCCTGGTAATGTAGAAACAACGCGAACTAAATCACATTAGGATTTCCCGGAAAAAAGGACCATTTGAGAGGATAATAACAACAGGGCTGCAGAGGGATTGGTCAAAGCAAAGGTGGTTGTATGGTTCTTTCTTATCTCTTTCTTACTGCTTTTACTGTATAAGAGTTTTGAAGAACACTGAGTAACCACCTCTGTATGTAAAATATACTCCTGCGTTGTTTCTTGTTTAGTTTGGGAGGAGCCACTCTTGAAAGCATTAAAGGTGCGGTTCCGATCGTCTTTGGGACCCCCGGATTTTACTACCCGAGTAGTATCGCATTTTGATATCAGATGAACAGCTTAGTTTTTACATTGTCATCCTGAAATTGAGCTCTCGAATCCATTTCTTCCCAGATATGAACAAACAACGCCGTTTTAGTGGTTAACCACTTTGAATAGCACAGTTAAAATTGAATAGGTCTTGGTAACATGCAGTATTGTGGTCTACCATCAAAACCGCAGTTTGTTTCCCAGGTTACTTTTGTGTGGTGTACTGTGCAAGTGCCCAGGCTCACCTATATCAAGTAGAGAACACAATACACATATCTGAACAACCACCTTTATTTTGAAAGCACCTTGTTTTTAACATTGAAATATCTATTTTGAAATGAAAGGTAAAAAAATTATTTCACAAAGCAATAAGTCCTACGGTCAATGTTGTACTTAAACCGACACATATTTGGCTTTCTTGTTGAATTATATTTAAATCAATGAAAGGTGTGTGTGTGTTCCGATTGTCTTTAGGCCCCCCCCCCCCCCCCATATTACCGGGAAAGTTTTTTCAATTTTATAAGTATGATAAAAGGTCTTGTTTTTTCTCATTGTTGTCCTGACATTTTTAGCTTCCCTGTAACGGCGGTCCGGTAAGTACGTAATCCTGTTTCTAAAATTGAAAAAATAAAAAAAAAGTTGGGTAAATTTTCTACCAGTGTTTTGAAATTCTCAGACTGGAAAATATTGAAATGCAATTGTGGGAAAAATGGATGCGACCGTAGCATTGCGTGTTCACTTTCCGTGTCCCTGCAAGCACCGAAGTACCGACAAAAATTTTCAATTTTCTCGCTAGGTTCAATGATTCACCCATACGAAGCATATTCAAAACAAAATATAGTAACGGACCCTCTGATGTTAAAACCTCCATAGAACCCCTCCGTTTTTCCGGAGATATTTGGAGATTTAGTTTCATTTACACACATTCTCTATGATGTACTGATAACATTAATCTCGCTCGCGCAGTACCAATTTAAGATAATATCTTTCGCAGGGCTGTGACACAGACTACACCGTGGGAATACCTTCAAAACGCCGTAGCTTCCCTGTGCATTTCTTTCCACAGTCATCTCAAAAACGGTTTTTAATTACAATATGCTTTACGCGTCTATCCTCAAACCACCAAGTTTTACGGAGTCCAGAGCCGAGCAAATTTTCGGTACCCTCAAAGGTAGCAAAACGACACTTACTATGCAGTATCAGTATACCATGCCCTACTCACAAAAATGCCTGATAGCATTTCTGGAATGTAGCTATAGCCAGTAGGGGGTACCAAGGTTCAAACAGGGGAAAATTTTAAATTGCTTCAATCTGTTGAAAAGTATACCAAATTATTTGTCTGATCTAAGGATTCCAAAAAGTATAGGTTTGGTACTAACTAAAGTTTTTGGAGCTATAGGCTAAAAAACAGCAAAAATCATAAAAGGGTCATTTTTCAATTGTACCGGGGTCAAATTTCACAGTTGCCCTCTGATTTGGATAAGATATAGTGCATATTATTGGTGGGAGCTCATGGATTAATAAGAATAGTTTTGACTGTCTAAAATGCTTATTGCCAATTTAGGCTAGGTTGCAACAAGGTCTACGTCCTTGTATTACTGGTGCCTTGACCTGTTTCCACTACTTTGGTAAGTAGGCATTTAAATTATAAACACTCAAAACTATTCCTTATTTTAATCCTATGAGCTCCATCAACCATTTGTGCACCACATTTTAAACCAATTACCCCTGTGCAACTGCAATTTACCTTTTGCCCTGTTTTCGCTGTTTTTTTAAACTTAAAGGTCCCAGGAATGAGATGATAAACCTACTAAAATCTTACGGGCATTCCAGGTCATAAACAGAGCGCACAAAAAGAAATGCCTCCCATACATCATTAAGGAACTATTGAGTTTCAGTCGTGAATAATTCACACCAGTTTACCTGGATTTTCTATTACTCTCTGCAAAAACAATAGTATTCACTAATGATGTCATCGCCAACCCAAATATTGAATGCTTTCTGCCCCATCCTTGAGACTTGACACAACATGTCAATTCTATTTGCTTTCCTGGGACCTTAACTCCCAAACTTTGGGTTTTAGATAGTACAAACTATATACCTTTTGGAATCCTTATGGTTGGAAAAATGATGTGGCTCTTTTTAACATGACTGGATCAAAATTTTACCCAGTTTAAATCCTTAAAATTGTCCTTACCTGGTTATAGCTACCATTCCAGACATGCTATCATGGTATTTTTGTGTGATAGTAGTGGTACTGATGAATGTCAATAAGGTATCATTTTGTCCCCTTTTCAGTATACCAATTTGGCTAAGATTTCCCGATGGCTTAAGGACATTTGTTTTACTCCTGCTAACGAACTATTTGGTTATAAAACTATTGTGACTGTCAGGCTCTCGTATAGAACACGGTACTCTTACAATAAAACAGGCAATTTTGAAATGTCAAACGTCTAAACGACGGATTTGTTCTGGTATTAAAACTTAAATTATTTATTTATTTTGATTTGTTGTCAAGAATGAAATATCATTATGATGTTTACCGCCTCAGTGAAGAATTCAATTTTCGCCCCTCTCTTATCGAAATACATTGCTTCTCCGAAATACTATTTTAAAGCTTCCCAAAATTAAGTTTGTCGTGAGAGGATCCACACAAATGGAATAGAAGCTTGAAGTCCTGCCTCATGAGGAATAGTTGTTACATCATGCTACCTACCTTTTTTAATTTCTTACGGAAGGTACAATAAAAATCACACCAATGCAAATTCAAAAATAAATCATGTTTGTTCAGTATTTAATCTTGCAATATTTTATCAAATAAAATGTTTGTTCATTGTTTTTTTAATCATTATTTCAGAAGATAAGCCTAACAATCGGTCTTCTTGATCCTACCGTTTCACCCCAAAATAAATGATGTAATATTGTAAATATTGTAAAAAAATGTACTTTTGCAAGGCGAATCTAATTTTGCCTCTGTCCTAGATTGAAATAAAGTATCATCGTAGCCAAGGTCTTATTTCTATTTTTCTTACTTGGTTGTTTCCCATTGAAACCTTGTGTTATAAGCCAATGCGAGTAGTACTAATTTAGATAATCACTGTGCATTATCCCATGTGCTGAAATGTGGATCACAGCTGTCTGCTATAGAGGAGGAGCACGGATCCAGATCAAACACATCGTTTTACCCCTCACTACAGAAAAAAGTTTGACAACCTTTAGTTGGGTCATTTGGGCACTTCCCGTGACCGTGGAGAGCAGAAGCATCATTTTCTCAGTTGGCTTTGTTTTCTCATAAAGGTTAATGAAACAAATTTAGCGGGGGTGGCCCCTCGAGAAAGTGTGGGCGGATCCAGAGGGGGGAAATTCTATACAGGGGTCAAAATGAAAAATGGCTTGGTTGTTTGTGAAAAGGTAACCCAAGTATTCCTCTTGTTACACAAGGATTAAAAAAGGGTACCGTCTGTACTACCTACAATGTATGGTTACCGAGTTATAAACAAATTCGTCAAATGTCAAAGATAATCACCAAAGGTTAAATCCTTAATATTGCCACCGATTTCTTTAAAAATGGTCTCAAATTGTTCACCTTTCCACCTGATTGCACAAAATTAGTTGACACTCTCATTTGTATTTGTTATTCGAGATAAATGGCAAACCAGGTCAACCACATTGACCTCTATTGATCTCCGAATTTTTTAAAAAAGGTTAGACGGTTCAAAATGTTTTTTTTGTTGTAGTCTCTTAGGAAAGAATGAACTTTGAGCCCATTTTTGAAGAAATATTTAAGATTTAACCTTTCGTGATGACTTTTGACATTTGACGATTTTTGTGTTATATCTCCATAACCATAATTGTAAGTAGTACAATTAGACCTTTTTTAATCTTTTAACAAGACAGACACTTTGGTTACCTTTATAACAATCCAAGCATTTTTCATTTTTGAACCCCATGTATTCGAATTTTCCCCCCCTGGATTCCGCCACCCTTTCAGGAGGGACCCCGGCTAAATTGTTCATCAACCTTCATGGAAGACTAATCCACTGAGAATGATGCTCTGCTCTCCACGGTCACGGAATTGCTCCAAATGACCCAACTACTTTGGTAGTTAGTATGGACCCTCTACATCAATGCTAGGTAGGTAGTACTCTAAAATTGTGGTATCACTTTTTGAATAGGGGCCAATTTAAGTTTACACAGGGGTCAAATTTTTAAAATGCTCCAATCATATTGAAATGTACGCCATATTGTCCGTCTAGTCGTAAGGATTCCAAAAAATGTATAGTTTGTACCATCTATTACCATTGGTTTGAGAATTATAGGGTAAAAATGGCTAAAATGGTAAAAAAAAAACACTTAACACCTAACACTTACAGATGATATCTATCGCTCTTCTACCAACCCAGTCTTGTGGCTCAGTTGGTTAGAGCGCCGTCACTAGTAATACGGAGGTCGCCGGTTCGAATCCGGCCAAGCGCATATGGGTTTTTTTTCAACACTTGTGTGCGCTGGCCATCTCTAGGGAAAGATTAATACATATCCAAGGTCAATTTCTATTTGTACAGGGGTCAAAATCAGAAGTTGCTCCAATTTTGGTAAAAAATGAAAGAAGTTGTTCATCTAGCTTAATGTACCAAAATAAGGAATAGTTTGTACCATCTGCAATGCATAGTTACCATGTTATGCGACAAAATAGGTCATAGGGCAACATAATCCAATTGGTGTTGACATTCTTTGACCCTTATCTCCGTAAGGAATCATTTAACATAATCAAAACTATACTTTTTAGGAGTCCTCTTACCTCAGGCAATAATTTGCAAGTATTTAAAATATAATCAGATTAACTTTTAATGTTGACTCCTGTACAAATTGAGATTGACTTTTTTACCATTTTTGTAATTTTTACCCTATAGGCCTAACTCCCAAACCAATGGTCGTAGGTAATACAAACTATACATTTTTGGAATCCTTTGATAAGAATGGACAATATGGCATACATTTCAAAGATTGGGGCTTTTAAAATGTTGACCCCTGTTAAACTTAAATTGGCCCCTATTGAAAAAGTTGATACCACAATTTGAGCGTACTGCCTCTAGCATTTATGTAGAGGTTCCATACTAACTACCAAAGGGTTAAACCGTTTCTTAGTGGGGGTAAACGAACTCCTTATTTGCTTTATTTTGCGTAACCCCTTTGTTTCAAATTAAACAATAACAAAAACTTCATATTAAAGCAGCTGCATATTGTGAACGATTTAGATCAGGAAAGGTTTCTGCAAAGTAATTTATGACCAGATTTTAAATGTGGTCTGTAAAAGAAACTATGTTATATTTTGCCTGCCTAGAAAACAACAGAAGGGTTTCGTGATGCAACAGTGTCTCATCTCTATACGCAACTGATAATTAAGGCTTCCTTTAAAAATAATTAGCGTAAAATATGGCGCGCGAAAAACAAATGTGGGTCCACATTATGCACTTAAGTGTTAAGCTAACTTATACTGTCTATTGATACTACTGAAAATAAAATATAATATGATGGTAATATAATTTGCTGACCACATGCTTTAAAATTAAAACAAACAAGTATCAGTGATGTCACTTGCCCTCAGCCACCAATCCATAAAAATATAACCATATCATTGCAGTTCGCATAATTTAAAATCCATTTTCCCCAAAATAGGTGGAAGTTTTTGTAGTATGGGTTTATTCCAGTATGTTTGAATATTGTCTTTATGCAACTCCCCCTTAAGGTGCATTTCGTGATTCTAGCACTCTCTTTTTATTCATGTTCACTAGATATCATTATATTATTATTTGTTATGAGCAATCGTCGTTTCCTCCCACGGTCCCCTAGGCCACTTTGCTATAATTTCTCAGAAAAATACAAATGGCCCTTTCTGACCTAACACCTATATTATATCTATCCTCTCTACCTACTCAGACTTGATAGCTAATTCTGTTAGAAGCGCCGTGGCTAGTATACGGAGGTCGCCGGTTGGATTCCGGCCATAGTAGTTAGGGAGCCAGATGATTTGAAACTGACATCTTTTGCCCGGGCTGCTCTAAACTTTTGGTGACTAGATTCAAGTAGGGGAACATCTGGGCATCCAGAAAACTGATGTTGGATTTTTTAACGATTGCGAAAAATAGAAATCAAGATGCGTCCAAAATTGCCGCCGATTTGACTACGAACGATTTATGCCGTACTTTTGATTTGGCACTCTCAATTGAACGCAATTTGTGTCTCTGAAAGGGAATTAAATTACCTACACGCTGATATAAACTTTTGGGAGTTTAGAATTATTTGGTTGCAAATTTGAGGAAAATCCAATTTTTTTGGCATTTTGAACCAAAAAACCTGAACATATGTATCTAATTTTCCATTGATCTGGCCAGAACAAAATCATCAATTAAGCCAATTTTTCTACAAAATTTGGGGGCCTTAATAACACACGGTAGTCATATCAAAAAATTAAGTTATGTACCTTATTCAGAAACGAAGTTATTCTGTAACGAAGGTCATAAATCAGTTACACAGAGAATTTGGTTAATGCGCACCTTTGCTAAAGTGATCATAATGTTTTGATCATGCGAAACCCTCATGACCAAAATCCAACTGAAAGTACAATTATACCCACTGTTTAAACTTTCTAAAAAATTTTTTAATAACTAAAAAGGGTCTCGAAACGTGCAAAATACTGTAAAAGGGACTCGAAAAGGGCAAAAACCTGCTAAAAAAGTCAGTTTAACTGTTGACGAGTCCTAGTGCAGTCAAAAACGGACGTTATTTTATGAACATTTTTAACAGGTAGGTGTCATTTTAAAATACATTGCAATGATTAGGCCCAAAAACAAATTGTTGTATTGGGAGTAACCCACCCGACCCTAATTTTGAAATCAAGCCATGTACAAAGATTACCACACTAATGTTTTTTATTGATTTTCCAAAATCTTATTTTTTCAAGTTGTTTTTACCCTGACTTTGAAAAAACCGCTTTCTCAATATTTTTGTGTTTTTTGTGGTCTGGTGTAACCTTTGGCAACTTCTCTTAAGATTTTCAAGAATAAGAGTCAAAAGTATCAATTATTAATACAGTACATAGACTATATGTGATGATTTTGCACTGGCCCGTTACTCCAATACAACCATTTTTTTTTGGCCTTGTACCCCCCAAAAGACATCAAGAATTTAGCAATAAATGCCTTCAAACTTCTTAACATTTTAAAAGCAAAACTTAAGCAGGTATTACAGGTGATATCAAGTCTTTAACTTTAAGGAAAATGATATACCTGAGGTATTTTATAGCATTTACCAGTATGAAAGGAATATGGTTGCAACCCCTATTATTTTGCCATTCCTAAATTGCCTAATAAGTACATGAACATTGCTCTACATGACTAACAACTATAGAAACCTTCGGATGCCGGCATTGATTAAATTATTAAACACGTTCTCTAAAAATTAGCAAATTTCTGATTTCAAGCCATACAACGAAGGTTTGACAGCCTATTATACCCCCGAGGAAGGTGGTGTGTTATTGTGTTAATATATTTTGCTGCAGAAAGAAAGAAATCATGGTCCTAGAGTAGAAAAAAAGTGTTATGCCTATAGTTGCAAACAACCTTTCGGGGAGCTATGGTAAAGTTGCAAGCTGATAACAAATTAACCATTTACTTTCATTAAACATTGGCTCTGTGTAAGGACTTCCGGTGTTGGATAAATAAATAATCCCTGTTGTTGGATAAATAATAAACTAGAGCCATCTGTGGAGTTTACAAGTTTTGTTGGACCCAATGTTTTGATACCCAAGGCTTTTAAGACTGTGATAGACACGCTGGCGGATTAGCCATGTTTTATTGGGATTCCTAAACCGAGACATACTCGTAAAAATCAGTATATAGATCCTCTGTAGAAAGTTCAGAGAAACCCAAATTAATATTCGGGAGGGGGTAAATGGGTATTTGCGTCGTAACAACCCGCGGTACAAAAAACGCGAAGACCTGGGATGGTCGAGACTTGCCAATATAGGGTATATCAAATTCAACCTTTCTCTGTCAGTCACATAGGGGATCAACTGTACTTTTCAGTTCAGGTAGGCGTTATAAAAGCGGCAGGAAGGAATATGATTTGATCTTCATGAGGTTGAATCTGAATGATGATTTTTGTATTGAGGTATGCTCAAAAAACAGAAGAAAAGTCTTCTAAAAAAATAGTTCAAGGGAGTGTAAAACCTAGATTAAATTTCCATTGGTGTGGCCATGAGCTCGGATTAGAGTGTTCCATTTGAAGAGGGTTGGTCTCAAATAGGGTATCCATTTGAAACAGATCTGGTCTCGGAAGTGGCTACCATTTCATCGGTTTCTGGTCTTGCGT
This sequence comes from Ophioderma brevispina, assembly GCA_023653785.1. Taxonomy (NCBI): domain Eukaryota; kingdom Metazoa; phylum Echinodermata; class Ophiuroidea; order Amphilepidida; family Ophiodermatidae; genus Ophioderma; species Ophioderma brevispina. The sequence continues at coordinate 5,936 of JAMKCH010022573.1, read as the reverse complement.
ATATAGGGTCACCGCCGGAAACCCTTGTAACTTCAGGTGGTTACACAGGCTCCCTGCTTCACAGTAACCCCGGCTAATAATTATTGTCATTCTTTCGCAGGATGTAAAATTTTAGACACACACAGACATTACACAATTAGGAACTGGTGTAAAGGAAATAAATTCCATTGATATGCAGTGCAAACTTTATCCAAATGACCGTTCGTTTTTCGTTTTCAATCATAATCACTGCAAGAAAAGTTCGTGAAGTATTTATGGTAAATAAGCACATGCTTTTTTAATGTGCAAAAGCTCAGGGGTGTAGAGGGAAGAAAAGAGTAGAAGCGTATTTTCTTATTTAAAAAAAACACTTGCAAAAAACTTGTGGTGATGGTGATTTGTGATGCAATTCAGAAACTAAGGATATTCTTAATATTAAAGCGGTTTTTATCAAAATTTGTACTACATGAACAATATTAATGATAGTAGTGACATTGACTCGGTTTTCTTTTTGCAACAAACCCCTTCCGGAGCTAGAGTAGCGAGAGTTTGTTTAAAATGTTTGTTGGGGGGGGGGGAAAGGTCGAATTAAACGAATGGGGGAATGGTGGCAAGCTGTCGGAGTCAATGCCTATGATAAATCTTTGAGAATGATGGTTCCCATCATGGATTTTTATAAATTTTTTAAACTGAAATTAGTGGTCCGATCGTGAACTCTTAACTATTATTTTGAGAACGGTAGCCTGTCAGTTTCCCAATGGAGAGGTATAAGTACACTCTTGCCTAAATAGGGATAAATCTTATAATCTGGGACCCTGGGGCCCATCTCACTCCTGAACGTAGATTATAAAAATACAAAGTCGTTTGAACGTATGAACTGTCCTTGACGATGATTATACATCACTGATCAGAACGGCTCTTAAAGGGTCGCTATATTGGAGAAAAATGTTAGATTACTTTTGGATATCATAATTTACAGATGTTGAGAGATTACTGGTTTTGCCTTTGTTATTGATTTTGAAAGACATTGATTAACATTTAGTTGGAAGAAGTGTATAAATAATCTCCGGTTAAAATTGGTTTTGGCCCGATTTCCAGAGATGGATTAATATTATCTCTAACGGAGCTGAAGTGCGTTATAAATAATGGCATGCCTCTCATTTCTTCAACAGTTTTGAAGCGGTCTCGTCAAGGGTTGCGGTTTGTCGCCTTGCCCATTTATGTTGATTATGTTCCAGAATTTTAAGCAATTCAATCCGTGTAAAAGAAAATAAAGGTAATAAAAGCCAACGGCTTCTGTATCAGTGGGATTAAAAAGAGTTATGATATTAAAAATAAGTCAGGAATGCAGATGACACCATTATATATTAGGGCGGTACAAATGACTCTTTACAGGAAACATGGAGCGTTATGGATAAAATTTTCAGGATTTCTGTATTTCTGGTTTGATAAAGCTATAATAAAAGTATGATTTATAGGGCTCGGCAGTTTAAGGAATTCAAATGTTTCATGTGACAATAGACAGATTAATGGGTCAAAAGATTTCCAGTTTTATTAGGTATGCAATATCTTCCATGTATGAAACATAATATGATGATGTTAACCTCAATTAAAGCAATTGTTATATAAAGAACACCTGCAAAAGTGGAAGATGAGCAATCTTACCCCTTGGGTAAGACATATGATCAAAAACTTTTGCTGTGTATAAACTTGTATATCCTTTTTCACGTATGTGCAAAACCTCCAGAGCAATTTTAAGGAGCTGATAGTATTTGTATTAAATTTTCTGTGGACTGTGTATCAGATAAATTAAGCGAATGACTCTGATCCTAAACCTGTTCAAAGGGATGTTTGCGTATGCCGGATTGCAGGTCATTTTTAATGTTTTTTAAAATTGTCTTGATCAAACGTTTTTATGATAAATCCAACGAGGGCTAATTGGAAATGCTGTCATAATGCAATTCAGGGCTTTTGGCGATGATCTGCTATTTAAATGTAATTTTTCAGACACTGAGTCTTATAGAACATATTAGAACCCTTTTGTAAAAGAATTGTGAAATGCTGGGCTACCATTCGTTTTAAGAAACCAGATGAGACCAGTATTCTCATGGCTGGTATTCACAAAAGCGGGTAAATTTTGAACCCAGGGTTTTTATGGTTAAACAGGGTTTAACACACGATCATGGGTTAAATCAGTTATTTCTCTAGGCGCTATTTAACCAAGGTTAAAATGAACACTGGGTTAAAGTTAACCTGTTTCTGTGGAATACCGGCTAATGATGATGGTTGTAAGGCTTTTATTTTAAAAATAAAAAAAAAAAAAATTTATTGATAAGGTAGTCTTCGGGAAAACATGGTTTAGATCTGGTATTGTTGTATATAAAAGACTCATGTCGCGATTAATTTTTGAATTTTGAATGTTAAATGCTGCTTGTAGATATTCTCTAGCAATTATAAACGGGTTCCAGTATTACAAACTCGTATCTGCCATTCCTAGAGGATGGAAAGAATGAACAATAGCAGTAATTACATGTTCATGCTGACACCTTGGATAGTTTGGTGCGACCAATTGTTGCAATATTGGGGAGTAAGGAATAAAATATTGCTTAAAAAACAAGTTTCTTTATATACCGCCACTACTCCTCCAACTCCTTTTACTTACCCTGTATATATGCAAAAGACTCACAAACTACGAACTTATATAGAATTATTGCTACAAATTTATTTTTTTGTTTAAAAATGGCGTTATAGACTATAATGGACTAACTTTTTGTGGTGATGATTCGAGACTTCTTGAGCAACATATTGTCAATGTAGGATAGTCCATCCTTTTGGATACATGTGTTGTCGTGGATAAGACAAAAAACTCGATGTGACATTAGTTACAGTACGGCAAATATCTTCTTTTTTTTTTTTTTTTAAAAACTTTGCAATATATCATATTGCTAGCCAAGCAATTCATATATAAGTTTAATTGAAAAAGTAATTCATAGATTTAATATTTTCTCCATAATATTGATATGTATATCAAACTGGAAGAAGAAATAATTGCTTAAAAACTTACCAGTCGTTTCGCCATAAAATGGCCAGTCTTTTAAATAAGGGTCAGGGATAGCGTTTCGCATTGATGCAATAAATTTTGTACGGGCCTCGGCTCACGGAGACGAGGGAGTCCGTACTATTGAGGGATCTTTTCGGCCATTTTGGGGATTTTTTGATTAATGGAAAAGTGATCTATGCCTTTTTTGTATATGTAATACTTGGAAGCATCAAAAAGTGCTGTGAAAGATTTTATATGCCAGGTGCCCAGACCGTGGCTCAAGTTGTAGATGGGTCTTTCTTGTGTGTGTGCCCCAGAAAGACTGAAATTGGTCTTTTAGTGACCCTTTGTACTGCAAGCAAGCTGATATCTATTTTTTACACAGTTTTATTGGTGTATTTCATGGGGGATCATGTTTGGATGGGATTTTCCTCCCCCCCCCCACCCCACCCACCCACCCCCAATTAGCCAAGCTGCATGGTAACACCATACCATATGTCTGGGTTTGCCTTGGAAGTTTAGATTTTCAATTTAGGTGTTTTAAGTGTTTTCTGCGCGCTTGATTTGTTTTTGGGATCGATTGATGATTGATTGATTCATTCATTCATTCATACATTCATTCATTCATCCATTCACTATTCAACCACTGGCAAACACTGTCATAAATTCCATGATAATGGTGAAACAATTTGGTAATATCCTTATTTCAAATCTCTGGCTTTGTTCAAGGAGTTAACTCTGTATAGGTTTTATAAAGTGCACTTAAAAAGCTAAAATCTCAATACTGCTTTATGACTTTGTTACGTAATAACTTGCTTTTGGTATCTCGATACTCCTAATATTTTTATGCCATCTGCGTATATTCTGGTCAAATTTTGAAAATATCAAATGGCAATTGGTATAATGGTTTATTATTAACCATATTGAGAAAATATAACTATAAAAAAAGTCCTTTTTAAAAAAAATGGCTAAATTAAAACGGGTTTTTTTACCCTAATTTTCGTACCCTTATCACCCATTAAACGATACCTAAAAATGGTCACCATCTTGTAGTGAAATTGTATTTCTTTTTAATAAGTGACGTAAACGGCCTTTTTTGGAGGTTGTAACTCAAAAGTTATACATAACAACATGCTTTTTATGTAAAAAAGCGCCGTTTTGACGCATCTGGAATTTTTAATTAAGAGGCTTTATTTAATCCAAAATCACTTCCCTTACCCCCCACACATATACCCTATGCATGTATGAGGTCAAACATTTTAGGAGGGGCAGGGGGTGAGGCGGTAAGGTCAAACCTTTTTTAAGCGAGAAACGGTGATTTGATGGCTCCTAAGGACGACAGTGCCCATGGTTTTTTTTTCACACTTGTGTGTGTGCGCCGGGCCTACCTCCTTCAATTTTGTTCAAGGCGCCTACCAACTTTCATTCACTGGTTCACACTCTGATGCAAATAAGTCACAGATCATTAGGCAGGAATCATGCGAGCAGTGGAGCATATTCCCCCTCCCTAAAACTAAAGAAATAGCAATACCATGGGAAAAAAAATACTTTGCTCAGCCCCTAATTGAATGACTCTTAAAATTCCACCTGGCTATGTTCCATCTTGCAGCCTCCCAATAGGGCAAGTTCAATAATTCCACTCAGGCAGAGCGCCTTGTTCTATCTTCTGTAAGCTTTTGTTCTACTTTGCAAAAAAATGAATGAGGCTTTATACAGGGAAGATTAACAAAACCACACAAAAACCACAAAAAAGCAATGAGAACACGGCTGCGCCCGGAGTAGCATAGCCACGGCACCTACCACAGATAGTATTTGTGTTTTATACCCAGACTGGCAGGCTCCTAGATCCTTGTGCACACAGCCACCAAGGATTTACCAATTTATTTTTTATTATGGAATCTTTCTATATAGTAGACAGGCTAGCCCCTTCGATGCTAAAGCCACTGATTTCCAACTGCAAACACAATGTTTAAAATATTGAGAATCAATGTCACTAAACACTGAGCAATTTTTGTCTGGTATAGCGCAGGACCGCCTGACAGGCTCGCTATCTCCAGGAAAAGATTATAATATTCATCCTTGTCTACCTGGAGAAGTTAGTTAAAATTTCAAAACACTATAAATTGTAGATGTAAAAATACCGTTCTGATGCGACAGCAAGGAAAGCGATGGTGGCACCTTTCGGAACTACACCTTAGATATATCTATCGCTCCTCTAACCAACACCCGCTCAGTTGGTTAGAGCGCCGTGCTAGTTTACGGAGGTCGCCCGTTCGATCCGCCAAATGCACGTGTCTTTTTGGGGGGCGTGCCTGCAGGAGTTAATATTTTTTTATGAGGTCGAGTTAGAGTATGTCGAGTTCCTGAGTTGCTTTTTAGAGTTCGAGTTACTTTTAGAGTTGAGTTCGAGTTTCTTTTAGAGTTCAGTTAGAGTTCGAGTATGCTTTTAGAGTTCGAGTTGCTTTAGAGTTCGAGTTCGAGTGTGCTTTCGAGTTCGAGTTGCTTTTTAGAGTTTGAGTTTGAGTTGCTTTAGATTCTTGAGTGCTTTTTAGAGTTCGAGTTGCTTTAAGAGTTCGAGTTGCTTTTTAGAGTTTCAAAGGTTGCTTTAAGAGTTCGAGTTCGAGTTGCTTTTTAGTTCGAGTTGCTTTTAGTTTCGAGTACGAATTCCTTTTAGAGTTCTAATTAGAGTTAGCGATGCCATTTTCGAGCTAGATAAAGTTAGAGTGGCTTTAGAGTTCGATTCACGTTTATGGTTGCGCCTTACAATACGGTTCCATAGCCATTTTTGATCTATTTTGTTGACCTTTACGAAAATCACGAAACAAAACAAAGGTCACGAAAAGTCATGAATGTTAACCCTCGTCCAACCAGGAGGGGAGCGGTTACTACCCCCTAATACCCCTCGCGGATGATATTC
>JAMKCH010022572.1:0-19764 GCA_023653785.1 Ophioderma brevispina | reverse complement strand
CATGGGTGCAAGAAGGTACATGGGTATAGTTCGCAGAAAACCATGAAGCCGGATTTTTTATATGGTTGCCATGGCAACCAGCAGCTGACCAATCATGCAACTTTATGCTATAATTCAAAATTGAAAAATAAATTAAAAAATCCTGCTTCATAGTTTAATAGCCCTTTGGATGCTTGACATCTGTGCCAAATTTTATGTTGATACGTTTTTGAGTAAAAACCATATTTTCCCCATTTGAGATATTGAGCAAAACGTATTCGAAAATAATAAAAGTTCCGAAAAAATATTAATTTGGCCCAGATCCTGGAAACATTTGATCATTTATTTTAAAATATAATTTTTTACATATTTTGAGTGCATTTTCGTGCAAATAGGGGATGCTCTAATAGGTTAAATTAGTATTTGTTTTTAAATTAGTACCTTAAATATTACTGGTTGAGTGATAATAAAGAAATACATAAGAAATATTGTCGAGCTGAAAATTTCGAGTTGCTTTGATGCATAATGAATTTATTTAATGTTTTAATAATTAATTTCAAACCAGCTTGTAATGTGTGATCATAATAATTAAAAATTATATTTGCTTAAAAATCACAGGGTGAGCACTTTCTACATACAAATGTATACAAAATGCATCAAACGTGCGAGTCTTGCTTGCTTAAATCGAGCATAAAATGTGAATGGAATGTCCTATTTACAGCAAACAAAGCAAAATGAAAGCTGAAAGTGGACACGTTTCTACCATGGTATAATCTCAATTAAGCTAGTAGACCCATTTTTTTCAATTTGAAAACCGAGACCCCCTTAAAGGGGCATTTCGTGATCCACAGCCCCATCCCCCGACTTACCTAAAAAGTTGAGATTTTTATATATTACCTGAACCGTCACCATTAGTAATTTATGTGTACCTAATGTTACGTGCAAATTCGGTCGTATCTGTAAGAAATTCGCATTTTTGTATTTTCTGTCCGTAAACGGACAGAAATTATAGCATAGTGGCCTATGGGATCGTGGGAACAAGAATTTGCTCTTATCACAAAATCGCAAGGCAAGGTTGGGATCAATTAAAAAGTTGTGAATAAGCTTTTCTCGAAATGCACCTTTAAGTGCTAGTCTGCTTAAGTTTTTACTTGCATTTGGGGTATTCTTCTTTTTTGTTTGCCCCAGGTTTTAAACTGAAATCATGCAACTATGAAAGCACATTAACGGGCGTTTTCTTCACACCTGATATCTCTGGATATAGTGATTTGGAAAATGTGTATGTGAAGTACCGTTACAAGGAGCAAGATCGGGAGCAAGATATATCACTGAGTTGGCAAAGCACGCAAGAACTTCACGGGTTTGAAGTTGGAAAAACAATTACAGTGAAAGTAACAGCAATAGATAAGAAAACCAACCGAGAAAGCAGTCGAACATTTGACGTTTCTCGAGAACCAGGTAGGTACAATTTGTAAAAGAAGTTGTCTGACACAACGTCGATTTTCCACGCATTTTTGCCTGCGCACGTACAAAGTTCAATACCTCAAAGTCTCACCTTTTAGTAGGGTTCAAAATTCAAGTCCCATTCTCAAAGTACCCACCAGAGGCCGTTTTTTTTCAAAAATGGCCTACTTTAATCCATGAAATAGATTTTTTGAGCCGTTATCAATTATAATAAAATACAAATATATATCAAAGTGAAGATGTTGAATGTATTTGTTTTTATTTTCAAAGATTCTGAATATTTTTTTTGAGACCAACTTTTGGAAAATGCGGGGATCTCTCGCTAGAGGACATTTTAAAAAATGACCGGAAAAAATCCAGAAAATGGTATATTAAACAGCTATGAAATAAATTTTGGGCATTTCTTAATAGTAATTATTTGCGTAATGCTATTCCAATAATTCTTATTAAGTACCCACTAGATTGGACTTTTTTTCCATAAAATGTCATATTAAAGCTAAAAAAAAGATATCTAAGAGTCAAAATGAAATCATTTTTTTTTAAATAAACGCTATTTATTGTATTATGCTATTCTGATAATTATGATTTATGATAAGTACTCCTAGAGGGCGCTTTTCAAAAATAGCTGCTAAAATTCCACATAATAGCCTTTTTAGAGCCATCATTGATAAATTATAATCCAATAGAAGTATAAATCAAAGTGAAGATGTTTGAATATATTGTTTATATTTTTAAGGATTCTGAACAAGATCTTTATTGGTCCAAGCTCAGGAAAACATGGGGGAACTCTCACTAGAGGGCGTTTTTTAAACTGGCCACCAAACTTCCAAACGATGGCATATTAAAGCTAAAAACAGCTATCTGAGAGTCAACATGAAATTAATTTTCGGGTATTATTGTGTAATTCAATTCAATAATTAGAATTTGTGATAAGTAGCCACTAGATGGCACTTTAAAAATTCCATAAAACAGCCTTGTTAGGCCGTTAACAATGAATTATAATCAAATACAATTCTTATAGGGACAAAATGGCATGACAAAAATTGACATAACACTTAGAAAACTGTGTAGGACATTTCGCCGTTTGAGCGGCCTGGTCATTAAATGAAGTGGGAGTGAAGTCAGGGAAGATTTGAGAAAAGAACAGACAGGTGTGAATCGTTGGAAGGAAATTTGTATTTACCATGTGTATATGCAGCTGCATCATTTTCCCGGACATGTGCAATCGTAAGGATAGGTTGTAGCAAATAAACCATTTATCATTAAAGCGACTTTCCGCGTCAAAAATCGGGAATATTGAGGGGAAGTTCAGAGGTTTACTGCATCGTTCCGTATCAGTTTTTTTCTCTCTTTTGCCTTTGATCGCTACAGTTTGGCAAGTGATATTTCGAACTTATTTCCTTCTAATCATCTTTCAAACATTTTATCATAAGCCGACATTTTTTATGGAAATCTCTGCGAATGTTGAACCTGTATACATCGACCATATTGACTTGCATTGGTTTGAATACACCTATGGCGTTTCCATGATGCATAGAATTACCCCGTCGAATTTTGGCTGTTATTGTATGCCACCTACGACGGTCCGTTAAAAGTGCGTAATTCCTGTTTCTAAAATTGGAAAAAAAAAAAGTTGGCGTAGTGTTTGAAAAATTCTCAAGGAGGAATAATACCGAAAGGCATGTGGGAAAAAGGGATTCGCCCGTAGAGATTGCGCGTGTTAGTTTTTCCGTGTCTGCGAGTACCGAAGTACCCGACAAAACTGTTCAATTTTCTAGAGAGGTTAATAGGTTTCAGACCATGTAGGTAATATCTTTCGCAGTCTGTCTGTGGACACAGACTACACACTTTCCGGACCGCCGTACATGCCACCCTGGTTGAAGAAGCCCGGATCAGGAGATGTCTTACACACGGCACGCTAAATAGTGCTCATTAATTATGTTTGTAGCCTGAGTCCTCGGCCCTCATTCATAACTAACAAACATTGCGGATAAGTCCATACGTTTTCAAGGACTGAAAGATTTAGCGGATCAGTGAACGAAATATCACATAGCTTCAACGGCGAAGTTTTCATAGTGCATAATGAAAAGGACCCTTACTGAAATCACTTTCAATCACGAGTTTGAAAACAATTTGGACGTTTACATTCTGTAAAAACAGTAAAAACAGGACGAGTTCCAGGGGGAGGTGGCGGGTTGTGGTAATTTCTGGAAAAAGGATGCTGACATTACTACCAGCATTTACCAAACTTGAAAAGCATGTTGTCATCAGCTCACAGACCATTGCTATTGTATATGTGCTAATCCCGGCTAATCCATCGTTCACTTGCCAGATCAATATCTTACTACAAGCCTAAAGTACAATGCCTGAATCCCCGTGTAGAAGTAATTATGGTCCGGCGTACTCAAAGTCCGGGAACAATGGTGAACAATAGGGCAATCGATTCAGTTGACTCTTCACGCAACATTACTTTCACGCTTTATTCCGTTATCGTCTATGGAGCCCCGGACTGTGGCTCCCGCCGGACTATATCTGCTTTCACACCGGTCTGAATGCTTTTGAATTGTGTCGCAAAACATGCTAGATACACTGTAAATTCTGTCAGGGATGTGAACACCTTGTTTTTCTGTTCCAGAAATTGCCACAAACTGCCACCTCCCCTCTTGAACTCTTCCTGTTTTTACTGTTTTTACAGAATGTAAACATCCAAATTGTTTTCAAACTCGTGGAAGTGATTTCAGTAAGGGTCCTTTTCATTATGTCAATTTTTTTCATGCCATTATGTCCCTTTAAATAATTTGGATTGTTTACGCAATATATTGGTTCGTAGCCGTGTGATATGAGACGATATCACACGGTTCAGCGGGTACGCGACAACGGGATACACACACGCATTGTGCTCTGATTCTTTATTATCTACTACATTTATTCCTTGTATTGCAGTTTTTGAAATTCAATCCTGCATTTGGGTGAGCACAGTTTCGGGAGTTGCATTCACACCAGTTGTATGCAATTATGAAGACCTTGCCAATGTGTACATAGAGTTCTTGTTTCCTGATGGTGAAGTAATCAAAAGAGATAAGTCACTCAGCGAAGAAAGAAAACCAGAACTGACACACGGATTTCAAATCGGAGAGAAAGTTAAAGTAAGGGTGACAGCAACTGAACAAGGTAGCAACAAGAAACACAGTCTAGAAGTAATAGTTACCCGTGAACCAGGTAGGCTGCTTACAATAAGCTTTCACCAAAATAAAATAGAAAAGCAAGAAGAAAAATCAAACAAAATAAAACCTGTTCCCACAGACTATAATGTGTTCATAGAGTTGACAATTTATTTTCAATGTTTAGTAAACTGTTCCCAAATTTTAGTATTATGTTTCCCACAGTTTTGTAAACCGTTCCCACAGTTTACCAAACTATGGACACAGTACACTGTTCCCACAGTTTAGTAAACTATTCCCACAGTAACTATTCCCACAGTTTAGTAAACAATTCCCACAGTTTAGTAAACTATTCCAACTGTTTAGTAAACCGTTTCCACAGTTTTGTGGCCTTAGGTTAGTAGACTGTTCCCACAGTTTAGTAGACTGTTCCCACAGTTTAGTAGACTGTTCCCACAGTTTAGTAGACTGTTCCCACAGTTTAGTAGACTGTTTCCACAGTTTAATAGACTGTTCCCTCAGTTTAGTAAACTATTCACACAGTTTAGTAAACTATTCCCAGAGTTTAGTAAAATGGTCCCACAGTTTAGTAAACTGTATCCACAGTTTACTAAACTGTTCCCACAGTTCAGTAAACTGTAACCACAGATTAGTAAAGTGTTCCCACAGTTCAGTATTCTGTGGCCACAGTTTAGTGAACTGTGGCCACAGTTTAATAGATTGTTCCCACAGTTTAGTAGACTGTTCCCTCAGTTTAGTAGACTGTTCCCATAGTTTAGTAAACTGGTCCAACAGTTTAGTAAACTGGTCCCGCAGTTTAGTAAACTGGTCCCACATTTTAGTGAACTGTATCGCTCTTGTATCAATTCAAAAATTTTAACGTGACCTGAGATCAGCTAAAGCAGATTATCTAATTAATAAGATTGATGAGCACAAATACGATCCCCAGAAGTTGTGGAAGCAGCTATCCCTCGGTTATAGTAGGAAGTCTCAAGAACAGTCTACATTTGTTCTCGACATTGATGGTGAATTATGTTTTGATTCTGTTAGAGTAGCTAATTACACTCCTGATTAGCAAATTACTTACTCTCCAAAACGAAGTTCTGAGGCATTTAGGAGTTATTACAAAAATAATGGGGTCTCCCCAATAGTTTTGCGCTCTCAGTTGTCACCATTGACTTTGTGTACAAAGAATTTTTAGCCCTTAATTCTAACAAGAGCACTGGCCATGATAATATTCCAGTCAAATTTTTGAAAGTTGGTGCTAGTGTGGTCAAGGATCATATTGATTTTGTTGTGAACTTGTAATCAAAGTAAGGAGCTGAAGCTTGCCGGCGTAAGGCCTTTGTATAAAAAGCAGTAGGTCTGACATGGAAATAGACCAATCAGCATTTTGAGCGTTATTTAAAAAAAAAAATCTTGAAAGAGCCGTGTACAACAAGGTGGAAATATCTAACGGAGAATAATATCCTGTATATCATTACAATCAGGTTTCAAAGGTACATGCTCAAAAGGCACCTGTCTCATTAACCTTACTGACTATATTCGATCTCAAATGTCAATTGGTAAATTTTGCAACCTTCGGCGAACCTCAGGGTAGCATACTTGGTCCACTACTCTTTCTTTGCTAAGTGAACGACATGCCAATAAGTGTATGATGCAATTTACTACTGTATGCAGATGACAGTGCTCCGTTTTATTCTGTGTTTTTGCCCAGTTTAGAATCTGTTGGCTTTGGTTGTGATGGTGGTTTCTTAGGGCGTTTTTTTCGTTGCAATATGGTCACAGACGTTTACATCTTAATTTAATAATTGATCTGTAATTATTTTTTTACATTTGTGTATCTATATGGTACTCTCTTCTGATGCTTTAATATGATTGATTACTATGCGCTGTTTATGTACATGTATGTATATATGTTACGACTATGGAAATATGTCTGAATTTTTTTTCTTAAGACTTTCTTGGGCTATCCTTGGCTAGTTTATATTGTTCATGTATTTTTAAATTGATCTTACTCTTGTTATATTGTATATGTTAATGTAATTGCCAGAATAAAATGAAATGAAACTCTTTACATTACTTTAAACTGCTTAGATTATAAATTGTTGGAACAGATTAAAATCTAGGGAAACAGATTTGGGAAGTTGAAATACGTGAAAAATTATTTTCTGTTAAAAATAAAAATATTTTATACTATATCCCTTACCGGGCTTCGTAGTCAGCAGCTTTGTTATATACTACAACATTATGTACTGGGGTGAGGGAGGGTAGGGTCAAAGGAAGTTGGGCCTCGAACTGTAGTCACAGTTTGGTAATCTGTTCCCAAAGCCAGTTTAGCAAACTGTTCCCATAGTTTAGTAAATTTTTCCCAGCGTTTAGTAAGCTGTCCCCACGGTTTAGTAAACTTCGACCACAGTTTGGTAACATGTTCCCACAATTAAGTAATCTGTGGCTACAATTGAGGAAACTGTGGGAACAGTTTACTCAATTGTGGGAACAGATTATAATCTGTAGGAACATATATAAATGTTGGAACAGTATTTAAAGAAGTTGGTGAAAAGTTATATTTTTCTGTTTAAAAATATGACTATGTGCCATTTCTCGGATTATTATTTAACAAATACAATATTATAACACTAGACTGCACTGTGGTCATAGACCACGAAACTTAGCCGTAAACACAGGCAATTTGAATCTGCCTCTGAAATCGCATTAGATGTACAGATATACCTAGCTCTGCATTGGTCAAAGACTACGAAACAGTCTGGCCGTTCAACTGAACCATTAAGTCCGGCGTTGCCAATATTTAGCACATTTTGTACCAGCACTGCACGAACAAAACTTCTTCGTAACAATTACAAATGAAGAGAGCCGCTCATTAACGGCATATAGTGACGTCATATCTTTGTGATACAGCTTGGGAGATTTCCGAAATTCTGCAATGTGTTCATGACGTTCGACGAGACTTTTAGATCTCAGGTGGTCAAAATTACAAGCGCAATAACTGGGAAAATATGTGATGGTCTCGGCTATTGGAAGATGAAAAACAAGAATTCAAATCAGGACTTTCCGTGGTTTTGAATTTTGGTTGTGGTTTTTGTGTTAGTAAAGTTGCGCCATGAGGTCAATCCCAGAAATGGGGGTTGTTGAAAAGACTCCTAAATATCGTATATTATGCGCGATATAATGTGACTAGTGAGATTTACTATTTGTGTCGGTGTCTCTTGGTCAATTCTGAACACATTGTCTCATTATGCAGGGTGGCATGATTGAACGTTCACTTTGAATGACCACTCAAATATGAATGGCTATTTTTGTCCGGCTTGGAACCAAGTTTTTGGAATGGGGAAAACACAATGGGAGTAAGTATGATGCTGTCATAATATATGCGCGGAACCGATGTTTTGACTAAGAAGGGGTCAGTTGCGGCGAGGTCAAGCATGGTTTGCATGACACGTACAATGTACACACAATCGATTTACTGCATCGGTTGGTGTATACGGCAACAAAACGCGGTTTATTTAAACTAGGTCAGTCCAACGTGGCTTTGATCGAGGGCTCGCTATAGATAGCCGAGAGTCTTAGTGGTTTTATTTCATATATAGGAAGTACTACACATGCGCGAATAGCCGTAGATGACCAGCGTCGGTGACTAGAATCTTTTATACAGGCTTCAAAAGAGTAGGTTTGTTTGTGCACTGTCTGGTCTGACCGTCTAAATAGTTCCGGTAAAAAGTGGAAGTAATATTCATACACGCTGCCTTTATCATGTTATATCTAGGTTATTAGTTTGATTGAAGATTTAAATTTGGTGTTAATATGTAGCTGAGAGTGTGTAGATTACGAATATATGAGCAAACTTGAGACACGGTGTGATTTTGATAGGGCGGTCGGCACAAGCCTCGTAATGCGTTCTGACGATATTTTGAAAGTACGGAACACGAATTGCTTCGAATTATCGTAAATAGCGAAAAACTGTATCATGAGCCTGGTAACCTTTTCGACAATAAAAAGCGCACCGATTTTGGGGTGTTCCGTACTACTTTTCGAGTTACGTCCAGTTATATTATATAGTCTTTACATGGCAAAATATTTAGAGGTCTGCTACCTCAAATTACGTCACCAGTATGTTCAGAAATACCAAGAACGAAGAAGATTTTGAAATGATGATACCTTTCGGAAATAAATATGCTATTTTTCAGCATGAGGTGCAGCTCATCACATTGTACGTCTAAGAGGGGTTCCGATGCACGTACGCTGTTATATTTTTAAATATCTAAAGCTTTTTGATGTTCTTAGTGCTATATTGAAAACACATCGGATGAATCCTTCAGTTCTTTTCAACCTACTTCTCAGGAAGAAGTGCGCAGACTAATTCAAAACTCGCCAAACAAGTTTTGTATCCTGGACCCTTTTCCAACTGCTTTAATCAAGCTGTGCCTTGATAAGCTGCTTTTCATCATCACTTGGATTGTGAATCTTTCTTTAGAATTTGGAACGGTTGCCACAGCTCTCAAATCTGCAATTGTGACTCGTATCATCAAGAAAGCTACTCTTGATCCTGAAATTTTGAAAAACTTTCGACCGATTTCAAACCTGCCTTTCTTTCAAAAATCATTGAAAAGGTTGTCGCTGCTCAACTCAACTGTTTCCTGAAAACAAGCTCTCTTTTTGAACCTCTTCAATATGCATATAGACAATGCTCAAAACTCTGCAGCTAGATTTATCACAAGGACCAAGAAGTTTCAACACATCTCACCAGTTTTACAACAGCTCCACTGGTTACCTGTATCATCTCAATGGACTTGCACCCCAAATCGTTCTCTTCGCTCATCTTCTCAATACTTGCTTCATACTTGGAATGGAACTTATCCACATACGGTCGTCGATTATTCTCCTCAGGAGCTCCAGTGCTTTGGAACCGCTCGGATCACCGAAGGAGCCGCTCTTTGAGCCGGGATCTCCGCAGCTCTCAATGGGACCAGTGCAAGAACAGCCAAGACTACCGTCAAGATCACTACTGCAACCGCCAAGCCGACCATGATCGCCGGGACAGCCGTTACTGACGGGCCGGCCGCGACCGACAGAGCAGCAATCGGCCTCAGTAACGGCCAGCAGGGACACAGCAAGAGCCCACCGCTACCAGTGCTACCTGCACAAGATGGCCTTCTTGGGCCAGTTAGAGAGCCTGAACCACCGGATTCCCCAGCTATTGGGTGTTCATGGACGACCAGCGGGACCTGAACTCCCCAGTGTCCAAGCCATCCAACACAGGTGCATCCTCCACCGCAGACTGCCGTAACCTAGCGGATGAAGCCGGGGGAGGGACCTCACGGGGAGCTTTGAAGCACCCATTCAGAGACCTCTCCGATTCCCAAGCCCTTCAGTGTCTGCCCCTCTTTTCTCTGCAGTTATGCTAGAGAGGGGAATCCAGATCCAGTGGCCTGAACCTACACCGGAAGTCGGCGAGTTTAGAGAGGACAGCTACCGAGGCGACATACCAGAGAAGCCGCGACCTTACATTCCGCTCCGCTCTCATTTCAGGAGGTTCTGCGACACCCTCACCGGGAGGAACCAGGCAGGCCCTCGCCGCTTACAATAGGCTGCACGTATCTTGCTAGCACATCCGGACATCGAGAACAAATACTTCGCCAAGCGCAAGTTCCAGAGGAGGCATGGAGAGACTTGCCTGTATGATGCAAGGACATGGGTAATCCTGAGGATTTTGCAGAGGTTTCCTCAAGATCGCAAGGACGGACAAACGGCCGCATGTCTCTCGTTTGCCCGAATTAGTCTCGGCAACCGTGGTTTTCCAGGTTCTGGTCGGCTGCTTCGCGCTAGGCCACTGTCTCTTCCAGGGAGGAAGCACCTGAACAAGACCCCGGGGGTACCCTTCCGATGGAGACCCTGAAGTCCAGTCCTACAGGGCAGCAGACTCTTCGCCTCAAGCTGCCCGTCTGGCAGGAGAGACAAGGAGACCTACTAAAGGAAGACTTACGATTCCAGTCTTGTCAACTACCGGTTCTGGGGCGGGAATCACCAAGTGGACCCTCTGCGAGCACCTCTAGGCCACTGCCGCTTCCCCGTGGGCCTACGGGTCTGCAGGTCGGTTTATTACTCGTGCCTTCTTCGGGGCCCCTCTACCGTTATTACGTCCAGGACTTCCCGTACACGGGTTTGGAGGAAGCTCACCGTGTTCAATTCGCCAGCGCTTCATGTTTTCATCAAGAGAATGCTGCATTGGGAACCGACAGAACGCCCGCTGGTACCGGCCTGGGACCTGCCTTCTGCCCTCCAGCTTCTCAACTGCCCTCCGTATGAACCCCTTCACCAGGCTCCGTTGGCGGATACCACTTGAAAACTCCCTTCCTTATCGCCGTAGCGTCGGGCAGGAGAGTTTCACTCGTCTCTCCTCATGAAATGCTGCTCGCCTTCTCCCCAGATCAGGTCACCTGGCCAAGGATCAACCGCTCAGCTTCACTTCGCAGCCGATCGTCCTTCCAGATCTTCGACAAGCTTCAGGTTCCAGCGACGAAGGGCCTTGGTGCCCAGTCAGAACCCTAAAGTCTTCTACATCATCAAGACTCAGCCCTATAGGGAGATCACGACCAGCTCTTCCATCACAGCTCAGAAGCCGTTTCGTTGAGGCTCCAAGACACTTTGGCCACCAGATGGAGAAGTAAGCGGTTATCAAGGAAAGTCTTGCTAGCAAGGAGGGTCGTCTGACGGGGACTCCCATGGGAGCTCACGACGTTAGATCTCAGGCAGCTGATTGGGCATCCTACCGAGGAGCTTCGACCCAAGAGATTATGGACGCAATGGGATGGGCTTGTCCTTCCTCCTGTCACAAGTTATCTCCGAGACGTCCTAGTACGCAGCGGATCCACGGCAACCAGAGCCTTAGCATCGGCATCTTCGTCCTCGCAACAGGCTTCCGCTCCTTCCAGTCGCCACAGCACCCAATAGCACTTTACCCCTTTCCGCCGGTAAGTGCGCGCACCTGTTTGGCTTTGGTCTGTTCAACCTTTCCCTCGGGGATCATATCACCATAACTCTTCTGCCATTCCGGCCTGAGCACTTGGTATCTAGACTCCACCAGTTGCAATTTGTGGCATTAAGTCAGGCTTGAATGGGATCTTATTTGGAGATGTAGGTGATTCCCCTCTCCCCGGGGAGTCGTATCACCACAATTGCCGTATACTTACCATTCAAGCTTGACGCCCCCCCCCGTCTGGGCCGCTGTGCCGCGCAGGACGGGGCTCTCTGTGTTCGATCGCCCGCCCGTGGAGTCAACCCGGTGGGTAGAGCATACCAAAATTATCCAGAAGTCGATCTTTCTAGATCCTAGCGACTCGAATGCGCACGCGCATCAGGGGTCATCAAACTCTTAGTGGGTATTGAAGGTAATTTGCTATTCCGAGCATAGAAAATGAAAGGCATTAAGTCAGGCTTGAATGGTAAGTATACGGATATTATGGTGAGGACTCCCCCGGGGGAGAAGGGAAACATTCTATGCGATGAGTATACATGTAGCCTTTATAAAGTGCTATCCTGTCCAATATCTAAAAAAGTAATATTTGTCAAAATTGTGTCGGCGCTGCTTAAAATTGCTCTAAAAATAAGAGACGATTTGCATGGGGTCAAACAGTTAATTGTGCAGTATACTGTCCAGGGCATTATACATACTATACAGGGCATTATACATATCTTTTCCTCCAAAACGAGATTTTATTCCAAAATATTTTAATATTGAAACAAAATAAAATATGTATGCCCAAATTCTCTTAACCCTCATCCGGCCGGGGGGTGGGGAGGTTACCACCCCTGACGGATGATTCCCTGTCGCACAAAAACGCAAACAAATATGATCTAAGATTTTTTATGTAATTGTAAGTTCATCCTTTGAGGTCATTTTAGCAAAAAAAAAATGGAGTACCACCATCAGGGGAGTCAGGGTTTCCCGTCGAAGTCGGAAGGTACGATGTGGCTGCCACCTGCCTATACGTACTGTGTAAAATGGCCAAAAATGGTACTTAATTATGATGCTACTGTAAGCAAACGTTTCCAAGAACTTGGATGGTTGATATAATTCTATATAGATTAATTTAAGGAAAGGCAGATGAACATTCAAAACATATTGTCAAGCGGGGTGAAAATGCGAGGGCGCGATGTGGTATTTTTACGTGTTCAATTTTAATATTCGCATGTATATTTTTGTTTTTTTTGGACATTTTCAAAAACATTCCCACTCCCAAATAGAATTTATGGCATTTAATAATTTATGCACAGGCTCGGTTTTCAAGATGGCGGTGATTATATTTGCCTCTAAAGTAGTAAATCAAAAGAAGAAAAGCAGCCCCCCTAACCATCTTTCGAAGTTATAAACAACATTCTAATAATGACACGAAATCATTTCCAAGATGTTAAAAGGCACCGGTCCATTGAGTGGCGGTGGATTGATGTCCAAGAGAGTTGTTACTCTAGCTGGTTTTATTACTACTTGGGTCATATAACATAGTTTAAACTGACTCAGTCATAGGAAGACAGCCAGCTCAAATCACCTGCTAACAATAAAATCATAATAAGTGAGGGTGGACTGTATTTAAGGACTACTCAATGACGTCATGGGTGTTTCACAGTTAAAAAAACTATGCTATGAAGAAGTGAAAAAGTGTTCCATATAGGAAGGAAAAATTAAATATGACGACCTAACTTTCTTGCGAGAACATCAAGTGCTTTCTTTTTGATTGTCCATGGGCTTCTTCCTCTCTATACGTCGAGATTGATCTTCCCTTTCCCAGCGTCAACTCGTATTGAGTGGTTGCAATGGTCAAGAAGTTACGAGGAGAAATTGCGGGAAAATGTTATCAATAGTTATCCTTATCGTTCTCTAAAAAGATGCGCAGGAGTGTTTTCCTTCTGATTTAGGTCCCTGGAGCGAGTATAACCGCCGCATCATACGTTACGATCAGGTTCGCAAAAAAATACAAATTGGACCATGACACAAGCACGAAAAGGACGTTTACGTGCAATTCACGAGGAACTAAGAATTGTTGGCACCAATCATATTAAAAAATAAAAAAAACAAATTATCTCGGGGGGCAAATTTCAAAGTTGACATGACATTAAGAGAAAACTGTACTAAATACTCTGAAAAAAACAGGTAAAAAATAGCTAAAATCAATCAGTAATTATTTTTCACCGATGATGCATATGCAAAATAAATCCATCATCGGCTTCATCCAATCGCGAGCCTTAAAGTCGTGCAGACCCACGATTCGACGCCAAGCCCAATTCGGCCCAGAATATCGGCCCACAAAGTTGATACGATCAAAAGACGATTCGACCATCGGAACAAACCATTCACCCTCTTTTGGACGATTCCACCTTTTCTGGTATTATTAGAATAATAGTTATGGTTATACTCAGTATAATAATTAGAATAAAAGGAATGAGGAGGATTAAAATAGGGTAGGCGGGGACCGCTGGGGTGGGACACCGCTACCTATTTCCCCAATCCCAAAAACAAAATCTGGTAACATGATAATGCGCGTCAAACAAAATCTACGTAAATTGGTCTGTACGTTCTGCTTTACTTTAAAACTCAAAAATGGATTATTTAAAGTTGGTTGAGATGCTTAAAATTTCAAAAGGTCTACACTGACCGCAAACTAGTACAAAACATCTTAATTAGTGTAAAAACCGTGTCAATTGGAGGAAAAGTTTATCATTTAGCTAATCTACCATGATGACATTAATATTTTTTATGAAGCAAGTTGCAAAGTATGACAAAATTCTATGGAATATAGTACGCAAATGAGACGAATAAGTCGGAATTAAGTTTTTTGCATATTTTTGACAAATTATGAATGGTAAAGAATAATCATTATAATTACTCAAATGATTATTTTAAAATTACCTATTTTATGAAAATAAGAGTATCTTAAGACAACATAATAAACTAGGTGCAATTGTGTTATAAACGATATAGAAAACCTACCATAGTTTTGTTTGAACAGTTAGCTAACCCCAGTTGTTTTATCAGCGAGCTAGGCTATGGCAATCACCCCATTTGCCGCCACACTTTACTAGATCTCTTCGTTTTTATTCTTTCAACTTGTAAAGTGCATGGTCCAAGGTTAGGAGAGGCCAAATATTTTTTTAACTTACACCATTATGAAGGGTCCATAATAAGGCAAACAAATTGAACCAAAATCAAATTTGTTTCCAGTATTCCACAAAATCTAATGCGAATGCGCTTTTGATTTTTAAAGAGAGTTTTTCCCCAGAGAGAAATGGCTCCAAAATCAAACCAAATGCAAGTCAAAACAGGTCGCAAATCATATTTGACTGTCCAATTATTATTTTATCCATTGGGGATCATTACATGTTAGATATTTAATTTTTTCTGAGGCATTTTTGTCTAAAATGCAAATTTTCTCAGTAAAGAGTAAAGTTCAAATTTTTAAAAAACGTAGTAAAATGGCTCCAAATTCAAAATGCGAGCTGCCTACTTTCCCCCCTTTTTTTGCCTAAGACAATAACACTTGCAATTAAAATCGAAAGTAAACAAATTAGCGTTCAAATTTTTGATTGCGGAAAATTACATTTTATTTTTGTCAAAAATGCCATTTCGTAACCGCCGCTTGTACAAATATGAAATACTTTTAAACTAATTTAGTTATTTGTCCAAATCCAAGATCCAAGTTGTTACATATTAGAAGGAATATGACTTGTTTTTTATGTTATAAATTTATTATAAATAAGTACAAACAGTCTTGTGGTTCCTGGTAGTTTTAGTTTATTTTTCCCTGACCATGCATGGTATGGGTGCTTCTGGGGCGCCAAACCTAATTATCTTATCGGAATTTTATGGGTTTTTTTTCAAGTGTACTAAACAGGAAGCGAGAGTCTTGTAGTACGCTAAAACATTACCGAGATTATTTGTTGGTCTGGATCATATCATTAAAATAAAAATGACGAGTGTATCGCTGACCTAAATTGTCTTAAGCCAAGACACAGATTTCAAGCGTGCTCATTTAATTAAGTCTCGACATCTCCGTGCACTTCAATTAAGTAAGTCGTCACTTTTCCGGCAAAATGCTAAAAATCACAGGGTGAGTTAAAATATATATTTAGTTGACAATTCTGTGTACTTTAAAGAGACAAGATAATATTTCCAGAAAAAAAAAAAAAGTGTCTCATTTTTTTTGGAGGTAGAAAAAGGTACCAATTTCTAAGGAAATATATACGTATACGCATTTTTCAAAAGTCTTTTTAACAAAGTTTGAGTCAGTTTTCGAAAATGGGACACATGTCTGATAATTTCTCATAAAAACACATTAACCCATGTCTAAGGATATCTCACGAAAAACCGACCGATGTGTAGGATTTCGTACTAAAAAGTTGTTGGTTGGTTTTCTGTGGCATAAAACTATGGTTTTTTCTTAGAGTGGAAAACGTGCAGGGCAAGTTTCAGCTGGAAGGTATGACAAGAAAATGCACAAAATATGATTGACTTCCAAGAAAAAAGAGTCCTGGAGCAATGGATATGTGGGGCAAATAAGTCTGAAGAAAAATACTATTTAGCAGCTGGAACCATTTTGGCAGGTCCATTATCCTTCATTTGGAAATACGGTTAGGGCACTATAATATGTGTGTGTAAGGGTGTAAATTAAAGACTTAGTCGAATTCATTAAAACAAATTAACCAATACCCAGAGACCTAGCCTGGGGATGGTGGACTACTGCAAGGGGTGTGTCGGCAATCCCCCAAATTTGAAAGTGGTCCACTTTTCTTAGCTTTCAAAATTATAATAGGTTATTTCACACCATTAGCCTACAGCCCCTCTCCCGTTTTTTAATGTTCAGCGTGAAAATACGGAAGTCTATGGCAAGTATTTTGCACAATGAAAGAGAAAAACCTGGTTTTTCGTTGAAAAACCTGGTTTTCAACCGAAAAACCAGGTTTTTCAATTTGAAAAAACAAGTTTTTCAATCTGAAAAGCAGTTTTTTGAATAAACCCAATTTCTTATCGGCCGATGACCTGGTTGTTTTTCGATCGAAAAACCAGGTTTTTCGAAACGCTTAGTTAATCGAATTTGATAAACCTGATTTTTCAATTCGAAAACCAGGTTTATCGCCTTCGAAAAAAGTAAGGTTTTTTGATAAACCTGTTATCTATCGATACCCTGGTTTTTCGTTTCGATCGAAAAACCAGGTTTTTCAAACCATTGATTTATGATCGGATTTGAAAAACCAGGTTTTTCGATTGAAAAAACATGTGTTTCGATTCGAAAGCTAGGTTTTTGATAACCCTAGTTTATGTTCCGAGAAACCTGGTTTTTCGGTTGAAAACTAGGTTTTTCAAAAACCTAGCTTATCAAATTTGATAAACCTGGTTTTTCAAATCGAAAACCCAGGTTTATCGATTCGAAAGCTAGGTGTTTTGATAAACCTGGTTTTTCAAATTTGATATGCAAGGTTTTTAAAAAACCTGGTTTTTCGATCGAAAAACCAGGTTTCTCAACTGATAAACTAGGTTATCGAAAACCTAGCTTTTCAAATCGAAAAACCTGGTTTTTCAAATCGAAAAACCAGGTTTTTCAAAAACCTTGCATATCAAATTTGAAAAACCTGGTTTTTCAAATCGAAAAACCTGGTTTTTCGATTCGAAAAGCTAAGATTTTTTGATAAACTTAGTTTATCAGTCGAAAAACCAGGTTTCTCGACCGAAAAACCAGGTTTTTCAAAAACCTTGCATATCAAATTTGAAAAACCAGGTTTTTCGATTTGAAAAACCTGGTTTATCGTTAAAAAAAGCTAGGCTTTTGCAAAAACCTAGTTTTTCGCTTGATAAACCTGTTTTTTTGATCGAAAAACCTGTTTTTTAATCTTCTTGATTATCGAACTTGATAAACCTGGTTTTTCAATTCGAAAAACCAGGTTTATCGATTTGAAAAGCAATTTTTTGAAAAACTAGGTTTATCGCTCGATAAACCTGGTTTTTCGATCGAAAAACCAGGTTTTTCAAAAACCTTGCTTATCGAATTTGGTAAACCTAGTTTTTCGATTTGAAAAAACAGGTTTATCGATTCGAAAAGCTATGTTTTTGATAAACCAAGTTTATCGCTCGTAAAACCTGGTTTTTCGTTGGAAGAACCAGGTTTTTCTAAAAAATCTTGCTTGTCGAATATCATAAACCTAGTTTTTCGATTTGAAAAACCAGGTTTATCGATTCGAAAAGCTAGGTTTTTGATAAACCAAGTTTATCGCTCGATAAACCTGGTTTTTCAGCGAAAAACCTGTTTTTTCGGTTGAAAAACCAGGCTTTTCGGCGAAAAACTAGGTTTTTCTCTTTCATTGTGCAAAATACTTGCCAAAGAAGTCATCTTTTACCTCCCTGACCAAGTACCTGGTGTTCTTTTACTCATTATTTTCTAGTTTTAAAATTCTTTGATCGGAAGTTGTAAGACAATTCTCGCAATAAACAATATTCCTTCACCCCATTCAAAAACATTGACAATGTTACACCAAAAGATATTTGTATGCAAAACCCCAATTCTCTGGTTACCAAGAATATAATAATAATAATAACAATGGACATTTATAAAGCGCCAGACTCCGGCCCGAAGGTCGCCTAATTATTATTACGCTGCTATCAGGAAATCGTCACAATCATTTCGCCTATGAATAGGCGAATAATTTCACTTGTATAATGAAAGATTTGATTTAGAAACTGCATGAAATAAACCCAGAATGAGGCGGAAAGTCAGGAGAATGGCGCAGTCCCGCCATCATTTCGGTTACAAAGACTCGCTTATCATGTCATAGAGCCATTCTTGGCCAATCTGAATTCCAAATACCTCCAATAAGACTCACCTCCTTATTTTAAAAAAATGGCTTGAAAGTCTGAATTATTGGTTCAAAATCAGTGGCGTAGCTACCCGGGGGGAAGTGGCAGGCGGAGTGCCCCGCCGACACTTTCAGAGGATAAGAAAGTTGCGAGTAAACGTAATAAAATGGCTGTTAAAACGTTACATTTCATTTGCGATACCGAATAAGCAATGGTCAGTAACCCTAAAATCCTAAATTGTTTTCACCTAACCTCCACCCTCTATAGGCCTATGGTTGGCATTTGGTCAGGATTTGTTTTAACATTTTGCACGGAGCTGAAAAATCTTCACCTAACCCTCTTCACCATGCACCCCCCCCCAAAAAAATCCTAGTTACACCATTTCCAAATTCAGAAACCATATTACCAAATGCAATGCCAAAAATAAACTGGTGATATTAATAGGCCTACGTTTTTATGATATCTTTCAGTTCCTAGATTAAACATGTATCAGTTTTTACTTCAATTTGGTTTAAACGAATCACATTTAACTTCTTCTTTGTTATTTATCAAGCTAAAAAGTACAACCTTACATAACTATCGCTCCATAATAGGCGTTTCTTTAATAACATTGTCATTTTGAGGTAAAAACGACGCTATATTGGCCGCCCCGGGTATTACGTTATGTTGCAGTACTCCTTTGAAAACGGGACTTTCTTATCGTATATGGATAGTTGAATTCAACAATTTTCGTCCGTGAAGTTGTGCATTAAACGATCCTAAATTTACGCTAAATGTGCAACTTTCACAATTGACACACCCTGGGAGTTTTACAGGTATGTTATCTAGTTTCTGTTACTGCCAACGGATCTTAGTTCCCCCTCTCATTGCATGTATGTTTTTCTGAACGTATATACCCTGCTTGTGTCATGGTCCAAATGTCATTTATTCTTTTTGGTGCTCTCAAAATATCACTGACATTTTTACCCCATCAATTTGCCAATTTTAGTACATTTAACAAAACATGCATCCTTCCGGCGGCCATCTCGGACGCTTTTGTTTAATCCCACTTCAGGAAGGTAAAACCTTATTTCGTTTAGTCCGGGATAAAGTTCCCATCTATAATGAAATTACAATGGCAGTTTTTCATAAAACCATGGCGGCCATTTTGAAATAGGCATTACGCGCAACTTTTCGGGGCGGAAACATACCTAATCCTAGTCAGGGGGA
Source organism: Ophioderma brevispina (assembly GCA_023653785.1). NCBI lineage: Eukaryota > Metazoa > Echinodermata > Ophiuroidea > Amphilepidida > Ophiodermatidae > Ophioderma > Ophioderma brevispina. The sequence continues at coordinate 93 of JAMKCH010022572.1, read as the reverse complement.
CACCCCTTTCAAGGTGATATATTGGAAGGTGGGTGCAACAAACTTGAATTTTAAGGCCCGTACAGAAACTCATAGATTATCTTTCGATCTAGA